>PVJN01011299.1:0-52083 GCA_004026805.1 Lasiurus borealis
GAAGATTCATGAGTCAGTGTTCGACTTGACTTGAGCACAGATAGAAGTTTAGGAAGTTGTAGGAGGGAAGACTAACTGGATTTTATGGCACCAGGTTTAGGAGAACTTGTAACGCCAGGCAGAGGACTTTATTAACAGTCTTATTTTGCAATTGAGGGAAATAAGCCACAGAACAATTAAGTGATTTCCTCAGAGTTGGAAATAGTATGGAACAGTCCCACTCAGATAATGCTATTGCTTCTGGAGCAATTTAGTCTTCAAGTACAATCAGGAAATGCTTTGGAGCTTAGCTTTTTGTTTTAAGTTCTAAACAGAACTGGTGTGATGGACAGTATAGTCTCTTGTGAGGAAAAAGCCTCAAGCATATTCAAACATGGAATTCTGGACAAAAAAACAAAGTCCTTTGGTTTTAAAATGACCATTTTTAAAATTTACTATCAATTTCTTACCAAAAATATGCAATCAAAATTTTTGTATGAAACATATTTGATAATCTTTAAAAAGTTTAAAGCCAAACTCTCCATATTGATTGAGCATAAATATTAATACTTTAACTACTTTACCATCTTTTACAGTCATGCTTAAAGTATTACCAGAAAGACAAATAGTAGAGAACATACCTATTCTTCAAACTTAAAGAGTTTGATCTCATAAATCTGGAATTGATTGAACCAGTATATTAAGAAGACAAAGCAGAAATAATTCAACCAAATGCAAGCATTGAAATGTTTTTTAAATATTGAGAACCAGGTGTGCTGTGCATTACCACATTTATGACAGCACATCTGTGATTGCTCACCACTGAAACTTACCCCAGTTTTATCACACAAACGTAAAGTATGAAACGATCCAACAGCAAATAATTCTCCATCTGGAGCCCAGGCAACTGAGGTAATAGGATGCTCATGGGGCTGTGAATTGTACAGAAGGCGGCCATAACTATCCCATACCTACAAAAGCAAAGTTAAAAAAATCTTTTATAACAGACACCACCACCTTATTACAAACAAGTTTGTCATATAGTGAGATCTCAAGTAAAGATTTAGAAATCATCACTTTACAATATTAAAAATTAAATGTCTTTACTATCACACAAGGGGGGTGGAGAAGCTGTATTCCTTGAGACCTAAGTATCTCAAAAAATACATATTATGATAACACTAAACGCCCAGTGCACCAAATTCATGCATTGCGGCGGGGGGGGGGGGGGGGGAGAGGGGAGTCCCCTCAGCCCAGCCTGCACCCTGTCTAATCTGGGACCCTTCGAGGGTTGTCCGACTGCCCGTTTAGGCCCAGTGGAATTAGGCCTAAACGGGCAGTCGGACATCCCTCTCACAATTGAGGATTGCTGGCTCCAAACTGCGCACCTGCCTGACTTCCTGACTGCCCCTAATGGCTTCTGCCTGCCAGCCTGATCACCCCCTAACCACTCCCCTGCAGGCCTGGTCCCTCTCCCAACTGCTCTCCCCTGGGTCCCCCCAAATGCCCTTCCCTGCAGGCCCAGTCACCCCCAACTTCCCTTCTCTGCCAGTCTGGTCACCTCTAACTGCCCTCCCCTGCAGGTTTGATCACCCCCAACTGCTCTCTCTTGCAGGTGTAGTCCCTCCCCTGCTGACCTGATCACCCACAACTGCCCTCTCTTGTAGGACTGGTCCCACCCAACTGCCCTCTCTTGCTGGCCATCTTGTGGTGGTCATCTTGTGTCCACATGGGGATAGCCATCTTTTACCACATGGGGGCAGCCATCTTGTGTGTTGGAGTGATGGTCATTCTGCATGTTACTCTATTATTAAATAGGACAGAGGCCTGGTACATGGGTGGGAGCCAGCTGGTTTGCCCTGAAGGGTGTCCCAGATCAGGGAGGGGGTTACCGTGGGGCATGGGGTGACCTGGGTGAGGGGCCTATGGTGGTTTGCAGGCCAGCCACACCCCCTGGTGATCCAAGTGAAGGCCCTGGTATCTGAGATTTATTTATCTTCTACAATTAAAACTTTGTAGCCTGTAGCAGAGCCAAGCCTCCTGCTCACTCCATGGTGGCAGCCATTTCTGTTGGGATTTATTTATCTTCTATAACTGAAACTTTGTAGCCTTAAGCAGAGGCCAAGACAGGCCAGGGCTGCAGAAGTTTGGCTTCCTCCATTGCTGGGAGCAATCCTAGCCATCTGCTCTCTCCAGCCCTGTGGCTGCCGCCATTTTTGTTGGGATTTATTCATTTTGAAACTTTGTAGCCTTGAGTGAAGGCCTAGGCCCACCAGGGTATGTGGAATGCTTGGCTTCCTCCATCGCCAGGGAAACCCAAGCCTCCCTCTTGCTTGCTCCATGGCTGCAGCCATCTTGGTTAGGTTTAATTTGCATATTCATTCCTGATTGGCTCATGGGCATGACTTATGGGTATAGCGGGGTGATGGTTAATTTGCATATTTCTCTTTTGTTAGATAGAATTGTCACAATTTTCAGAAGCTACCCATTAATCAAAAAACAATCTACCTGGAGAAACCAAGATAGCGGAATAGGTGAACACCTAAACTGTTGCCTCGCACAACAATTTCAAAACTAGAACTAAAAGACAGAACGCCATCATCCAGAACCACAGGAAAGCTGGCTGAGTGGAAGTTCTACAACTAGAGGGAAAGAGAGGGGCTCACAGAGACTCAGAGGAGCTGTAAAAAGCTGAGGTATGGAGACATGCTCATGAAAAGGATGGACGGCGGAGTATCTGGCTGGTTTCCTCTAGTGTGAGGGAGACAAACTCCTGACTGCACTGAACCTCAGTTCCGGATGAGACTCATACAAGGGGAGTCTGGACTGTCATGAAAAGGGAGAAGTGCATGGAAACTTAGGGGAGCTGTGAAAAGGCAGAGGTCTAGAGGCACATGTGGGTGCACACAGAAGGCTGACTACTGATTGTGCCACTGGCTTTCTCTAACAGGAGGGAGACAGACCCTCCCAACTGTGCTGAAATCCACTTCCAACTGCACTGAACCCCAGTTTCAGGTGAGACCCTGGGGACCCAGACTCATAGGGGTCCCTGGAGCACATAGAAACTCAAGGGAACTGGAAAGGCAGAGATCTGGAGGCACGTGCAAAAGGCAGAGGTCTAGAGGCACATAAGGGTGCACACAGAGGGCTGATTGCTAATTGTGCCACTGGTTTTCTCTAGTGAGAGGGAGACAGAACCTCCCAATGGCACTGAAATCCACTTCGGACTGCACTGAACCCCAGTTTCGGGGGAGACCCTGGGGACCCAGATTCATAGGGGTCCTTGGTGCACAGGGAAACTCACGGGAGCTGTAAAGGTAGAGGTCTGGAGGCTCGTGTGAAAGGCAGAGGTCTAAAGGCCCACATGCACACAGAGAGGGCTGCAACGATTACCAAGAGACACTGAGACCCAGGGGCCGAGCAAGGTGGGGCTGACAGGAAGCCAAGGCTGTCTCTGTTCATCCCTGAGACTCCACCCCAACCAAGCTGAACAGAGAGACTTTTGCAATTTTGCAAATCTTGTATCATAAGGCTGACTCCAGCACAGAAATTCTCCCGGCATAGACACAGCTGATCCTCACAACCAATTGGCTTGAAGGTCAATTCCCCCCAGTGATACCAACAACAATCAAGTCTTAACTACAACAAAGCTGTACACACAGTCCACAAAGGGGTGCACCAAGAGAGTCCACCTAAGGTAACGGGGGAAGCAGAGCTACTGGGCCATATAGGACACCTAGTATACAAAGCTACTCTACCAACTCAGGGAAGCAGTGAAAATGCAAAGACAAAAGAACAGATCACAAAAGAAAGAAATGGAGGAAAACAAATGACTGGATATAGAGTTCAAAACCACAGTTATAAGGTTCTTCAAGAATTTCCTAGAAAAGATGGATAAATTTAGCAAGACCCAAGAGGAGATGAAAAAGGACCAACTAGAGATGAAAAAGGACCAACTAGAAATTAAATATACACTGACTGAAATAAAAAATATTGTATAGAGACCTAACAGCAGATAAAGGAATGCAAGAATCAAGTCAAAGATTTGAAATACAAAGAAGCAGAAAACACTCAATTGGAAAAGAAAAAGGAAAAAAGAATCTAAAAATGTTAAGAGCCTCTGGCTCCAGTGTAAGGAGCCTCTGGGACAACTTCAAGTGTACCAACATCAGAATTGTGGGGGTGCCAGAAGAAGAGAGAGAGCAAGATACTGAAAACCTATTTGAAGAAATAATGACTGAAAACTTTCCCCACCTGGTGAAAGGAATTTACGTACAAGTCCAGGACGTGCACAGAACCCCAAACAAAAGCAATCCAAAGAGGACCACACCAAGACACATCATAATTAAAATACCAAGAGCAAAAGACAAAGAGAGAATATTAAAAGGAGTAAGAGAAAAACAGTTAATTACCTATAAGGGAACACCCATATGATTGTCAGCTGATTTTTCAATAGAAACTATGCAGACTAGAGTGGCAAGAAATATTTAAAGTGATGAATAGCAAGAACCTACAACCAAGATTACTCTACTCAGCAAAGCTATCATTCAGAATTGAAGGGCAGATAAAGAGCTTCACAGATAAGAAAAAGCTAAAGGAGTTCATCAATACCAAACCAGTATTATATGAAATGCTGAAAGGTACTCTTAAAGAAGAGGCAGAAGAAAAAGGTACTGTAAAGATAAAAATTATGAACAATAAGTATATAACTATCAACAAGAGAATGTAAAAATCAAGAAAACAAAAAATCTTATAAACAGAATAAACTGATGAATATAATACAATCAGGGGCATAGAAAGGAAGTGGACTGACAATTCTCAGGAGGAAAGGGGTGAGATGGGTGCAGGGAAAATCTGGACAAAAACCATTTCCCTAGATGAGGACAATTCGGGGGGGAGGTAAGGGCAGAGGGAAGGGTGGGAACCAGGTGGAGGGGAGCTATGGGGGAGGGGAGAAGAGGAATACTTGTAATAATCTGAACAATAAATATTTATTTAAAAAAAAACACAATCTACCCTTTTTAAGTCTTTTTAAATAATGAAGTTTTGAGATGATGCATTTTTCGCTTAAATTCTTTGTTCAACAAGTGTTTATCTCAAAGCATGTATTTCAATTGAATTTCCTCTTACTATAGTTACATTAAATCTTATTCTCCCTCCCCCCAAATTATTTTGGTCTAAAGCTAATAAATATTTAATAAACCAATAATATTGATTTTTAAAACTTAAATTGTGTTGATTTCAATTGAATCACTAAAACTATATTTATGTTGCTACTTGTTAAGTCAAATTCCATAGGTTAATGAGCACAGATAGAAGTTAGGAAGTTGTGGGAGGGAAGGCCAATGAGAAAGTCAGCACTTTAAAATACCACTTAAAATAATAATTAACAATATGTTAATTTACTAGAGTTAAATGACATGGCTAAAGTAAAGTACTAAAAGAATATCTATAGATACTGAATACTCTTCAACTAAATTTAATTCTTTCAACCAGGAGATAATTCAAACATACATACCTTATATTTACAATCTTCACCAGCAGATAAAATTAAGTCATTGACTGAGTTCCAATCTACTTTTAAAATAATGCCATCATGAGCTTTCCACTATGAGAAAAAAAAAGATATTAATTATAACTTCAAGAGCACTAAAAAGTTCTTTTTAATAGGAAAAGACATTTTGCCTCTTTCTAATGATTCTCTTGTCCTCTCCCTGGATATTCCCATCTTCCTTTCATAGCCACTATGCATAACCTCATTTGCCTATTTTGTTTCTAACTTAGACTAATGTAAGCACATAGCACTATGACATCCACTATATAGTTTACATCCTTATAAATTTCCTCAGTTGCATGAACTTCAGATGGAAAAACCACTCGCTATAGAACTATTCCAAGCTTGACATTTGTGTGATAACACTGGAATGAATGTCATGCACTCCAAAACTTAAGTTAAATCCAAATCTTGCTCTCCTCTGTACAGTTGACCCCATTACTGATACTGCCTTCATTCTTGTTAACTAACTCTTTTCTTTTAAAAAAAAAAAAAATTTCTACTACCTCATCACCTCCTTTAGTACTCTCTTCATTCCCTCTGCATATTCTCCTAAGCTTCATTCTATAGCTTCATGTCACTGGCACATCACTGAATAACTAGGAAAATCTTCTGCTGCATTTACTATATAACGAAAGGATATATTCCACAGATACTTTATGTTCTGTACAAATATATGGATATATAAGTAACCCAGAAATTGGCAATTCAGAAAGTAAGCATGGATGTCTTCTTGTCCTTAACTATACTAGTAATTCAGGTGCCCATTTAGCTATTAACACACATGTAATTAAAAGCTTTCATTTACCATATTTAAGCAGAATAATATAACTAGAGTGACCAATTAAAGGGCTCTCTCTATAGATCCTTTTGAATATTTTTTTAAGTATACGGAATAAAATATTGAATTAGTGTCAAAGAATAATTCATAGCTTGTTTTATTCAAGATATGTAAAAATATACACTCTCAAAAACAAATATATGTTTTGATAATATATGTTAAAAAGCAATAATTCTCACAATTTACTGCCAAATTAACCTAATGTCCTAAAATAAACTGCAATGACAAAAATAAAATATCTGGTCCCATAGTTCTTAGCAGACTGTTCTGCATGCAGTAAAAATGTAAATGCATGCTGACTATATGATATATGTAGCACAATTTATATACAAGTTACTAATCTAAAACCTCAAAGTCATTTCTATCTCCTTACTCCCCCAAATCTGTATCTACTCAACTGTTAAATCTGAAGTTTCTTAAAACACCTTTATACCTGCTGTAGCAAATCAAACTCCAGCATCAAACCCTTAACCTGACTTAGTCATTCCACATTTTTTTTCTGACCCATTTAGCCCTAATTTATTAGGGACTGACTAAAGTGTAGAAATAACTTAATAATGCACAATAATATCAATAACAACTCTTCTATGCTGAATTCTTATTGCATGTACTCAATATGCTTATTGTATGAACTGTCACATGCATTTTTTAATTTAACTCATTTAATTCTCAATAATCCTATCAAGTAGGTATGAGTATCACAACTAATAAGAGAGTTGAGGCCCGCTGAAACCGGTTTGGCTCAGTGGATAGTGTCGGCCTGTGGACTGAAGGGTCCCAGGTTCTATTCCGGTCAAGGGCATGTACCTTTGTTGCGGGCACATCCCCAGTAGGGGCGTGCAAGAGGCAGCTGATAGATGTTTCTAGCTCTCTTATCTCTCTCCCTTCCTCTCTGTAAAAAATCAATAAAATATATTTTAAAAAAATAAAAGAAGGAAATTAAAAAGAGAGAGAGAGAGAAAGCTGAGGCTCAAAGATATTTTATAACTTGCACATGAATCCAGGTGGCTAACTCCAAAACCTATATTCTTGTTCATCACATTAAATCATCATTTCCAACATGTGAAGAAAATGATTCTTCCTTTTAATACTGGAATCAAACACCAAAATTCTAGACATAGGCTCAAAGTTTTCCATTAATTTGTCCTTTGCTGACCTGTTTTAATGGCCACGTTTTTTTGCTTCTACATAATGTGTAAAATTATACACACCTGATTTATTCTAAATTGTTCTTCATTGATTCCCCCTCCATTCCAAAAATACTAAAAGAATGCTAGTCTTAGACAACCCTCAAGTGTATTGAACAGATGAGGAAAATGATAGTAATGATGATAAAAAACAGTCTAAACAAGCTTTAAAGTTTTATGATTTCGTTCTGTTTTGTCTCAAATCTATACATTTGAGGCTGACTCTGCTAAAGTCAAAGATAACTATCATGCCAAATCATGTGACAATTTAGTAATGCAAACCATATTTATGATTTACTGGTAAGATGAGAGTTGGAATAAGAAGGAAGTGAACCTTGTTGGAAACATAAGCAGATATTCCCTGTTCTATAATAATGGCTGATAAAACTACACACGCAAAAGCCTCAGACTGTAAAAAGACCACCCAGAAGAAAGGGACTCCCCTAAGAAAACGACCTCTCACTTAGCAGTCTGGCAAATCCTGATAACAACTTACAAATGCCTGAGAAGTACCTGTAAAACTTTAGCATTTGGTTGAAGAGGCTTAATGATCAGCTGCTTGCCTGCTGTGTAAAGAACCTTTTCTGAATCAGGGTCCCATGCTACTGAATACACTGGTGTTCCTGTAAAAAGAGAAAAACACACCTGATAAACTTTTATTATCATGCCTTAGAAAAAGGGAGATTGTTAAGAGGATCAAAAAAGTAATCTGGGGTGGGGGTGTCATTTCATTTCCTCCTAATTCAAAAGTCTTTTCAAACTGGACTGAGTTAGTATTGACCATTTAAAATCTACCTTGACAACTAACAAACTATATTTTTAACTACTTTTGATCTTGCTGGGAAAATTGAAGCTTTTAGGAACTCAAGATATTGTGCTATTGAAATACATAAAATAAATACACTACGTATGTTAAGATATAAAGAGGTGTATAAGAAGGTATCATTTTTCATAAGCAATAACCAACAGTTTAAACTAACTTAATGCATAAACTTCCCACACAAAAATATACATAGTATACTCACCTTATAGAAAATTCCCATTTTTGATGCTGCTACAGGCAACAGAACTTCCTCTCATCTGCTGCTTATGAAGTATCCTAATGAATAGAAATCACCCAACTGCAAAATGACCTCGCTCTTCCATTTATGAATTCACAAATGGCAAATTAAATATCTTACTATCAATTAAGTGTGGCTTTAGCCTGAAAGCTAGACTCAAATATCGTATAACCAGAACTAAGCTGACTCCACTTACAGAGGAAAGATACAAGTTTGAGTTACCTATTATACTGTTATGGTCATAATTAAGACATTTATTACTATTAATAAAGGAAGAGAGAAAAGGGAAGGCCAGACGTTATAAGCATGGTCCTCTGGGCAGCTTTACCAGGAAGCTACAACTTCACACTCCCCAGGAAAACCAATGGTCCATTCCCTGCACATCACTGGGGGAAGGGATTGAACAAAGAGGAAGATGGGCACATGCCCAGTGAGGTCAAGGTGACTTAGGGAAGGTACTTGTCTGGGAAAAAGGTCATTGGCTAGAAAGGTGGCGCGAGCCACTGCAAGGTCTCGAGATCTTAGAAGGTTAAAATCCCCGGACAAAGAATTCCCTCTCCTTGTTTCCTCTTGCTCTCCTGTTCCATGACTTGCACTCACCCATGCATTCACCTGTTCTCTCTCCATAGCCATGTGCCATAGCAGCTGCATAGCCCATGGCCATGAAGACCCCACACACAATGAACTGAATCAGAAACACAAGCTAAGCCATCCAGATGCTGGACCAGACTATAATATGGAACAGTAACTCTGGGCAGTGGCCTTAATGCTGGCCCTGCTGAAGAAAAGACTGGACTTTTTCTAGGCAGGAGGAACAGAGGTGGGACCTCCAGGGGAAACCCTTTTAATTTTACAACATCAATAAAGCTTTTCACAAAATCCCATCCTCCCGTGGGGGTCTCAGGAAATACTTTTCCTGCGGCACCCTAAGAAATCTACTTCTACTGATAACAATATTATAAACTACACTAAATTTCATACTGCTTTGAATATCCTACAATAGAATTTAGGGTTGGTATTTTCTAACTCAATTACATTCTAGATTATCTTCTGAACCAGACTTTTGTGGGTGTTTTATTTTTAATAAATATCATATCTATTGAAAACATTAAATATCTATACTCCTCTCTCTGACCAAGTTATCTATTAATTAGGAAAGTGAATCAGGTGATAAAATTAATCTATGAAATATATAATCAAACTTTTAAAAGTTATCTAGGACACCTATGTCAGACTATTGTAGCAACTGACTTTCTGAGAATCAGTGAATAAATCTTTCAAGACTTTACATTCTCATTAAAAATGAAATGTGAATCTGATGTTTTATGGTCAACCAATATGATTTAATTATTTGTTTAAATTGTAACCCAACTGATGCTAATCAACAGGAAGTAATCAGTAATCAACAGGGAGTAAAATTTTAGTAAGATAAAAGCTTGTATTCAAGTGGCACCCTAATTTTTTGTGCCACTTTCTTCCCAACGAGAACACAACTGTGAGCAAGTCTCAGTGATATACAGACTTAGGAAGTCTACCCTAGTCCAAAAAAATCCGGAAGCATGCCTTCCACAGTTTGGGTTAGACATTACATTGGGTCTAAATATCCAATGACATACATGTGGGATTGTTCTGTTATCAGAGAAACCTAGAGATAGATAGCCAATGAGAAGGCCAATCTCAGAAGATACTCCTCCTTTTTCTGTTCTTGGTAAGTACATTTTCTTGGAATATTCTCTGGGAATAGCCAGGAGCTGACCTGGCCTTCTAAAGTAAATCTCCAAACGAACAGAGTTCAACTCCAATAAACACCTCCCAAAAAATATAAACAAAAATTTCACATATCTCAAATGTGGTTCTTAGGGAAGGAATGGAAGGGAACAGAGGAGGAAAGCATATTTGGTAAGTTAATGGAATTATAGGTGCCTTCTCTATTTCCATTAGTATAGTTGTAGTTATTGTGCTAAAAATAAATTTATATATTTTAATTCTAGATTTTCAAGTCTTCATGAATATACTCAGTAAAATTACACTTTCCTAGGGTGAACACTAAACAATGACAAACATCTACCCCCAAGGAAATAATTCAGTAAATACAACTCCCATTGAGTTATACAGGATGTGACTCTAGTTCTTTAGTTGTGGTAAAAGGTTGAGGTATAGGATGAGGAGCTAGGGACGCTTATATCCTCTTTAACATTGAATTTGTGGCCCCATTAAGTCAGCTGTGTCACCATTTCCTTGTTTATAAATCTTATAGATCTTTCGAATACTTATTTTCCCTTTTGGGACATTGAAGATTATTCATTTCCTGTTTATAAAACAATATGTTAAACAATAATAATTTTAAAGAAACAGGTATAATAGCTATGGTTTAAAATAAAATAAGCTTTTGGGGAGAAGTTAAGTAATTCCTTTGTTATAATATGTGTGATTTTTTTAACCACATTTCTTCAATCAAAAGACAAGAGAGGAAGCTATTTGGGATAAAGAATTTTAAATAAAATCAATAATTACATCTCACCAGTTCAATCTTCCTAAATAATAATATTCAAAATGGATAAAACATCAAGAACTAAGAGAATTTTTTAGTATATCCACCCTTTATATTTATAATAAAATATTAAGTGTGAAACTAATGTATATATATGAATTTTTTTTTCCAAAAGGAGATGTACTACACATCGCTGTACAACTTCCTAAATTAGGGGGTTTCTAATAAAGATCATTATTGAAAGTGGATAAATTGCCTTCAGAAAGAAAACAATGATTTCTAGTATGATGAAATCCATCCCATTAGCATTTAAAAACCTATAATATTTCAATTACTTTAAAAAAACATACTTATTTAAAAAACATACTTATTCCTAATGCTTCACTTCACTTTGCAAAGTCAGTATGGAAATAACAAATTTTCAAAATGAATAACTATAAAAACAAAAAGTTTAGCAAATGATGTAAGATGTTTTTGATTTTATCATTAACAAAAAAATCCCAAAATAGTTTTATAAATAATTTATTGCTTTTTATATTGGGAATTTTTATTTATGTTCCATTTCAGTTAAGACACTCAAAAAGATCTTGTTTTTCTGACTTTGTACAATAAGATCATGTGACCTTTTTGACATTTTTTAAGAAACCACATGCACCTGGGTTGTGTTAAATGTCAGACCCTTATCTCTCTGTAAAACAAATTATCTAAATTCTTTCAACCTGTTGAAGGCATTTTAAACCACAGAAGAGGAGACAAAAATGTATTTCAATTGTTTTAAGGAAGTACATGGTCAAATATACCATGTTTTTCACATTCATACTAAGAGTTATCCCCTAAAAATGTTGTTTTTGAATGTTTTTAAGAATGCTTTTGAAACAAATGCTTCACTATTATAATAAAGCATTAACTATTTTTGCCTTGAATGCAATATAGATATATATTGAATGAATATTAGGAAAGTGCACAGAACAGAGTGTGGTGCTATATAGGCACTGTTTGTGACTACTACCAAAAATTATTTTCTAATGCAATAAGCAACCACTCACTTATTGTGTTGTTGCTCATGGTAATAGATACTCAACTTTTTTGTTACAACATCATTAAAAATTCAAAAACCAAGAATTATTTTCCTTCATTTTATTTGTAGGGACATGTACTAATCAAGTGCAATTTACTACATTAAAAAATGAACTTCTGGGTTATGTATGTCACTGGGTCAGTACAAAAAAATTTATAAATGAAGGCATTTGTTTCTTTAGTTTCAACCTCTCCCTTGAGAACCTCAACTTGCCCCGTACCTTCATCTCTCACCTTTCAGTGACTGACTCTCACAATAATATGTCAGCTTTTACCTCTGAGCTCTAACAATATCCCCACTTGCCCCAAAGGCATGTCAGAACTTCAAACTCTACACAGTCAAAGGTATCATCCCTCCTCACATACTCCCTCAAATATTCTTCCCTCTGAATTCTTTTTTTTTTTTAACTTATTTTATGGATTTCAGAGAGGAAGGAAAAGAGAGAGAGAAACATTAATGATGAGAGAGAATCATTGATCAGCTGCCTCCTGAGGATCAAGCTCACAACCCGGGCATGTTCCCCGACTGGAAATGAACCTGTGACCTCCTGGTTCACAGGTCGATGCCCAACCATTGAGCCATGCTGGCCGGGCCCCTCTGAAATCTTTACCTTATAGAATATCATTCCTCTCAGCCATGGAGAACTATTCTTTTTTTTTTTTTTTCAACTACCACCACCACTGTCTTTGTTCAAACCTTAATCCACACTAGCATGGAACATTTCAGTAACCTCCTTGGCCATTTCCATTTAACCTCTATCTCCTCTAATTTATCCTCCATATGACCACTAAGGTAATTTTCCTAAAAGACATTCTCCATTTCTTCTTCTCCTGCTCAATTTTTAAAAGGATTTTAGAATAAAAGGCTTATGGAATAAATTCTAAACCCCTCCAGTTAGCATCTGAGACCATCAGTGACTTGGTCCCTCCAGCAGTGCCTCACACTGCTTATACCTTGGCTCTCAGTCACCTGACTTCCATGTCTTATACTGGTCCACCTCTATGCCTCTAATCATTTAACTTCCTCTGCAGAAACAACCCATTGTCAACAAACCCATTTCTTCATCCTTCAAAGCCCAGTCAAAAGATGCTGCAATATTTACCAGGAAGTTTTTCTGATACTTTCTCCCCCCAAAATTAATGTACAAGACGTAATCTCTGCCTTGCTTGTCCTTCAGAGCTCCTTATAGCAAGGAGCACATTCTGCCTTGTATTATAGTTATTTATAGTTCCAGTGTACTTCCTTCACTAAATGCATTATGGACAAGGTCCACGTTTTACCATTTCATTCTTCCATTTAAATACAGTGTGAAAAAGGTTTGCAGTACTCTATTTCAATTTTTACCTATAATCAAAATATGTAATATAACCCACGATAGGGCTTAATTATAATTATCCTGGCCTACACACAATTCTTCTCTAATAAAAACCAACAACCTCAAAGATACAGTCAAATTTTCCCCCCAAAATTGGGATTAATCCATCTTTGTATCAGAGGAGAAGGCAATGACTGTGACTTTTTCCACTTGTATATCTGGTTCCAATAATCACAAAATGAATTCAGGAATTGTTATTCATCAAGAAAAAAGTAAACATGTAGTAAAACTCTCAATTATCCTTTCAACATTGTTTACCGAATTCCAAGTTTTACAATAATTCAGGCTTATTTTATTTCATTTTTGAGCCAAAATTTATAATTTTCTCCACAAAGGAGTCAGGAGTCCCCCACCCTCCCCTAACTTGACCTTCTTACTTTAGCCTTCAGCATCCAGCTTGGATTAGTTCAGATTTATAATCACCTTCAAAACTTGTAGTTTCTAATAAATCAAAGAAACCTTATAAATAACCAGGAATTTTTCTTTTGAGGTTAATGTCATTATAACTTAAGTTCTCTAATAATTTTTCCCAGAGATTAAACAGGAAATGCCTGTGCCTTATTAGGAAAGTGTGGGTGGCACCAATGATCAAACACTCAAAAATTAGATGCATAGTTCTACAGTAAATTTGTAATCCTTAATCTAGAAAAAGATTTCAGATTACTCAGTTGAAATTCCAGAAGGTTAACTAAAATAATGAAATCTGTCTAATTTAATTTTGTACATTAATCTTATATTTAACATAAACCTTGAGGTTAAAAAGAATAAATAGGATTCAAATACTATAAAAACAATCAGCCTTTTCACAGACATTTGATGTTAAGAAAATTATAGCTACTTGAAATGTTGATAGAAAGTATCATTATGTGAAATGAATATATCATAAAATTACCTATATTATATGACATAATCTTTATTTTAGCTTTTAAGAGAATCCTATTTACCTATGTAGTTGAGAGGAAGGAAAAAAAGAACCACTCATCCCTCTCCAAAATAAATACCATATACTAAAATGTATCATATAGGCCTAATTGCAAGTACTAAAACTATAAAAATCTGAGAACAAAAATAGGTATAAATCTTCATGACTTTGTATTAGGCAATGGTTTCTTAGATATGACACCAAAAGCAGAAGCAATTAAAGAAAAAAATAGATAAATTGAACTTCATCAAAACTTCTGTGTTTTAAAAGATATAAAGAAAGTGAAAAGGAAACTAATGGAATGGAGAAAAATATTGTTTCAGCTCAGCCAGTGTGGCTCAGTGGTTGAGCATAGACCTATATGAACCAGGAGGTCAGGGTTCGATTCTGTTCAGGGCATATACCTTGGTTGCGGGCTTGATCCCCAGTAGGGAGAATGCAGGAAGTAGCCAATCAATCATTCTCTCATCATTGATGTTTCTATCTCCCTCTCCCTTCCTCTCTGAAGTCAATAAAAATATATTTTTTAAAAAATAGTTGCAAATCATATATCCAATAACTCTAGTAACTAGAATATATGAATAACTCTTACAACTCAACAATAAAAAGACAATCCAATTAAAAAGTATGCAAAAGATTTCAATAGGTATTCCTCCAAAGATATATATATGGCCAATTTGCACATAAAAAGATGCTCAATATCATCAGGGATATGCCTATCAAAATTACAATGAGATACCACTTTACACTTACTAGAATGATTTTAATTTTTAAAAAAAAACAGCAATCAGTAACAAGCATTGAGAATGTGGAGAAATTAGAACCTTCATATATTTCTAGCAGGAACATAAAATGGTACATTCAATCTAGAAAAAACTTGAATATTTGTATTTACTGATACAGAACTATGTAAAACTATCCCAAGATAGTTCATAATTTAAGTAAAAATAAGCAAAGAGCACATTGTAGTAGATACAGTGTGCAACCATTTGCTTATAAGACAGGGGGAAAAGGAATACATAAAAATACATTTGCTGCATAAGAAAAAGTTACACCAGTTGCTTCTGGAATGTTTACTGGGTGACTGGACAATAGGGATATTATGAGAAATAGAAATAGTATTTAAAAGGTAACTTAAAAAAATAAAAATAAAAAAATAAAAGGTAACTTTATACCTTTTTATATGCTTTAAATTCTGAAGCATGTGAATGTACTATCTATTAAAATTAATACTTAAAAATAAAAAGATTTAAGTGCTCCCTGCAAGGTACATACTAACAATCAAATTTTTATGATCACTATTATTAAAAACAGGGGTTGCAAACTCAAATACCTTCAGATTTATGTTTTCTCCCATGTAACGTAAATGAGTGGAGTAGAGTGTAAGAAAAATAAGGAAAGTCTGAAACCCAACTAAAAATGGAGCAGCCACTGCCCTAGCCAGTTTGGCTCAGTGGATAGAGGGTCTGCCTGCAGACTGAAGGATCTTGGGTTTGATTCTAGTCAAGAGCACATCCCCACGTTGGAGGCTCAATCCCCAGTAGGGGGCATGCAACAGGCAGCCAATCAATGATTCTCTCTTATCACTAACTAGTGGCCCATTGCACGAAATTCGCGCATAGGAAAGGGGGGGTTGTCCCTCAGCCTGGCCTGCACCCTCTCCAATCTGGGACCCCTCAAAGGATGTCCTACTGCCGGTTTACAGGAATTGCTCACCCCCAATTGCTTTCCCTGCTGGCCTGCTCACCCCCAACTACCCTCCCTGCTGGCCCTCACCTTCCCTCCCCACTGCCTGCTTGCCTCCAACTGCCTCCCTCCTAGCTTGCTCACTCCGCTGTCTTAACCACCTCAAACTGACCCCTACTGATAGCCTGTACCCCCAACGGCCTGCCACCCCACCACCACCACCACCAGCTTGATCACCCACAACTGCCATCCCATCCTGGCCTGATCACCCACAACTGTCTTCCCCTCTTGGATTCTAACTGCCTCTACCTTGACCCCACCATCATGGTTTTGTCCAGAAGAATGTTCAGAAGGTCTCCCAGTCTAATTAGCATTTTATTAGTATAGATAAAGACTTAGTGCATGGGTGGGGGCCAGCTGGTTTGCCCTGAAGAGTGTCCCAGACAAGGATGGGGGTTCCCTTGGGGCAAGGGGCAGTTTGGCGAGGGGCCTGTGGTGGTTTGTAGGCCAGTCACGCCCCCACGGGGTGAGGTTCCCCACAGGGGGGAAGTGCCAGCCTGGGTGAGGGGCTGAGGGCTGTTTTCAGGCTGGCCACGCCCCTCCGGCAATCTAGGCTCCCAGCCCCTCCTTTATTTCCTTTCTTTTTTTTAGTGCTTCCTTAAGCAGTGCCAGGGCTAGCTGGAAGCAGGTATCTGGGATTTATTTATCTTCTATAATTGAAACTTTGTAGCCTTGAGCAGAGGCCAGGGCAGGCCAGGGCAGGAGGAGAGCTTGGCTTCCTCCATCGCCAGGGCAATCCAAGCCTCTTGCTTCCTCCAGATCCATGGCCGCCCCATCTTAGTTGGGTTAATTTGCATACTCATTCCTGATTGGCTGATGGGTGTAGCAAAGGAAGAGTCAATTTGCATGTTTCTCTCTTTTTTTAATATTTTAAACATGTTTTTATTGGTTTTTAGAAAGAGAGGATGGGAGAGCAATAGAGAGATAGAGGCATCAATGATGAGAGAGAATCATTGATCATCTGCCTCCTGCACTCATCCATATTAGGATTGAGCCTGCAACCCATTTGTGTACCCTGACTGGGAATCAAAGTATTATTTCCTGGTTCCTGGGTCAACGCTCAACTGCTGACCTACACCAGCAGGGACAGAGTTACATTTTAGGGAGATCATTTTAGTGCTTGAATTTAGGATGGATTGTTGCAGGGAAACACAGAGGATAGGAAGCCATATAAAAGGATACAGCAGCACACATGGTAGGCGGCAAGAGGCTCAGACTAGGAGAGAAACAATGGAATTACCAAAAGGTGGCTCTTGACTGTCAGAAGAGTGGAAAATGTTTCTCTTTCTTCCCACTTTGTTTTATCTCCATCTCAGCATCCTTTCCTAACCACTTCACTTTCTCTTATTTTGTTTTTTGTTTGTTTTTTAATTAATAAATTTTTATTGTTCAGATTATTACAATTGTTCCTCTTCTTTCCCCCCATAGCTCCCCTCCACCCGGCTCCCACCCTACCCTATGCCCTTACCTTCCCCACCCATTGTCCTCATCCATAGGTGTATGATTTTTCTTCAGTCTCTCCCTGCACTCCCCTTAACCCCTTTCCCTCTGAGAATTTTCAGTCCAATTCCTTTCTATGCCCCTGATTCTATTATATTCACCAGATTTTTAATTCACTTGATTTTTAGATTCACTTAATGATAGATATGTATTTGCTGTTCATAATTTTTATCTTTACCTTTTTCTTCTTATTCCTCTTCAAGAGTACCTTTCAGCATTTCATATAATACTGGTTTGGTGGTGATGAACTCCTTTAGCTTTTTCTTATCTGTGAAGCTCTTTATCTGAACTTCAATTCTGAATGATAGCTTTGCTGGATAGAGTAATCTTGGTTGTAGGTTCTTGCTATTTATTACCACTCCTGTCTGGCCTGCCCAATTTCTGTTGAGAAATCAGCTGTAAGTCGTAGAGGTGCTCCCTTGTAGGTAACTGTTTTTCTCCTGCTGCTTTGAATATTCTCTCTTTGTCTTTTGCTCTTGGCATTTTAATTATGATGTGTCTTGGTGTGCTCCTCTTTGGATTCCTTTTGTTTGGTGTTCTGTGTGCTTCATGGACTTGTAAGTCTATTTCTTTCATCAGGTGGGGGAAATTTTCAGTCATTATTTCTTCAAATAGGTTTTCAGTATCTTGATCTTTCTCTTCTTCTGGCACCTCAATAATTCGGATGTTGGTATGCTTGAAGTTGTTCCAGAGGCTCCTTACACTACTTTCACATTTTTGGATTCTTTTTGCTTTTTGCTTTTCCAGGAGAGGGTGTTTTGCTTCTTTGTATTTTAAATCTTTGACTTGATTCTTACGTTCCTCTAGTCTGCTCTTAGGTCTCTGTATAATACTTTTTTATTTCAGTCAGTGTATGTTTAATTTCTAGTTGGTCCTTTTTCATCTCCTCTTGGGTCTCACTAAATTTATCCATCTTTTCTAGGAAATTCTTGAAAAATCTGAGGTGGGTTTTCTTGGTACACCCCTTTGTGGACTGTGGTACGCTTTGTTATATAGTTAAGTCTTCAGGCCATTGGTTGTGAGGATCAGCTGTGTCTACTCCTGGAGTCAGTCTTATGATACAAGACTTGCAAAATTGCAAAAGCCTTTGTGTTGAGCTTGAATGGGGCAGAATCTCAGGGCTGAGCAAACAGCCTTGGCTTCCAATCAGCCCTGCCCTACATGGCTCCTGGTTCTCAGTGTCCCTTGGTAATCGCTGCAGCCCTCTCTGTGTGCACTTGTAATTGCGTGCCTCCGGACCTCTAGCTTTCCAGCTCCCCTGAGTTTCTGTGAGCTCCAGAGACCAGTATGAGTCTGGGTCCCCAGGTTCTCACCCAAAACTGGGGTTCAGTACAGTCAGAACAGGATTTCAGTGTAGTTGGAAAGTTCTATCTTCCTCCTGCTAGAGAAAGCCAGCGGCACAATCAGCAGTCAGTCCTCTCTGCGCGCACTTGTGCACTCCTCCAGACCTCTGCTTTTCATGTCTTCCCTAAGTTTCCGTGCACTCCTCCCTTTTCACAACACTCCAGACTCCCACCATATGAGTCTTGCCTGGAACTGGGGGTCAGTGCAGTCGGAACTGGGGGTCAGTGCAATTGGGAGTTTCCGTCTCCCTCCTGCAAGAGGAGGCCAGCCAGGCACTCCTCCGCCTGTACTGTACAAGTGCATATCTCCATACCTCAGCTTTATGCAGCTCCTCTGAGTCTCTGTGAGCCCCTCTCTTTCTTTCTAGTTGTAAGATTTCCACTCCGCCAGCTTTCCTGTAGTTCTGGATGAGGTCCGTTCTGTCTTTTAGCTGTAGTATTGAAATTGTTGTGCAAGGCAGCAGTTTAGATGTTCACCTATGCTGCCATCTTAATTTCTCCTCACATGTTTCTCTTTTATTCGTGTAGACAAGAGGCCCAGTGCATGAAATTCATGCATGAGGGGTATGTCCCTCAGCCTAGCCTGCACCCTCTTCAATCTGGGACCCCTCAAGGGATGTCCAACTGCCCGTTTAGGCCCAATCCCTTCTCTCCCTCTTCCTTCCTCACAATCCAGGACTGCTGGCTCCCAAATGCTCACCTGCCTGCCTTCCTGATTGCCCCTAACCACTTCTGCCTGCCATCCTGATCACCCCCTGCCAGCCTGATTAATGTCTAACTGCTCCCCTGCCAGCCTGTTTGCCCCTAACTGCTCTCTCCTGCAGGCCTGGTCCCCTCCTCCCAACTGCTCTCCCCTGCAGTTCTGGGCCCCCCCTTCCCTGCAGGCCCAGTCACCCCCAACTTCCCTCCTCTGCCGGCCTGGTCACCCCTAACTGCTCTCCCCTGCAGGCTTGATCGCTCCCAACTGCCCTTCGTTGCAGGCCTGATCCCTCCCAACCGCCCTCCCCTGCTGGTCTGATTGCCCACAACTGTCCTCCCTTGCAGGCCATCTTGTGGCAGCCATCTTTTGTCCATATGGGGGAAGCCATCTTTGACCACATGGGGGCAGCCATCTTGTGTATTGGAGTGATGATTAATTTGCATATTACTCTTTTATTAGATAGAATGTTTCTATCTCTCTCCCTCTTCCTTTCTGAAATCAATAAAAAAAAATATATTTACAACAAATAAAAAACAAAAATGGAGCAGCCACTACTGAATTCCAACTGATTATATTCATTCTGAAAAGCAGGCCTAATGTTGCAGCATCTTCCAATTTTTCAAGACACACACAAAAAATATTTGTATGTGAAATGTGATTTTAATTTGGGTCTGTACCATGCTCGTGGGCAAGGTTCAGTCCAAAGGCCACCTGTTTGTGACCTCTGATTTATAAAGTTTTTAATTTATGAACGTATTGTGCTTCCAACTGCCCTCGTAAATTTGGAAATTTTAAATGTATTTTCTCAAAAAGAGCAAAAAAAGTAACAATTTGGTTTCCAGACTCATTACACAGGTAAACTATAGTATTATCACCTACCCTCAATGATTAACAATGTTTATATTAAACAACTTATTCTAAGTTTTAACTTTAGACTTTGGAAAGTTCAAAATGGTGGATCCAAAGGTAGTAAAAGGGAAGGAAATGTCTGGGAAGAATTTAAGAAAACAGAAGGAACTATCTTAGGCAAGAATTCAGATACAGTTGGTAGTGATATAAGCTCTCAGATTTCCTCTGTAGATCTGTGTCTTCTGTAGACAACAAATTTAATAAAAGAGAAATGAAAATAAAAAAGAAATATGTCTCAGTGGCAGCTACAACTAAAAAGAACTGCCCCAGCCCCAAGGGTGCAATGACCTCTAGAAGATTTCTGTCAGTTGCTCATATGCCAGACATCATAGAGTGAGAATGCCAAATAATTCGCTCTAACAAGTTATAAAGCAAAAGTAAATCCGCAGGCCCACTAGAAGATTAAAATAAAATGTATTTTCTTAAAAGTACATTTTATTACTAAAGTAACAATAAATTGACTATTTTTTCTAACTGAAATCCACCCATGAAAGCTTCTATAAACTCTGAATTTTCTACTTCCTTCTTCTCTGATATTAATAAAAACATATTTTTAATCTACTTGGAGATTATCTGTAGCAAAGATTTAACCTCAGGAAATAGTACTTATGGTCCCTTTGCTAACACTTGGTTAATGTGTAGTTAAAGAAATGTAATTATCCTAAGAATAAACAACTAAAAAAATTTAAATCTGGAAATTTTTGGAATTATTGGAGATGCTTCACAATATGACTTTATTATATAACCTAAAGAACAGTCTGCAAGCACCTTTTTAGCGACCTGTTTCAGCGGATAAATTCTCAGGTCAACATCAAGACTGCTTTATTGGTCCTATGTAAATGTAATTAGGAAAATAAATCCGCTACACAGAAAAAAAATCATATGTAATAAAATCCCAACAGGAATGACCACTTTATAGACTGATTTTATGGGTACTTCTTCCCAAATAACATAGAAAACTGAGATTCTGCTCTAACTAGCTATCCCTTTTCAAGTTTTAGATTATCAGGATGTCTGCTCCCTTCCATTAGTATGGAAATCAAATGTACAACATAATTTAGAAATAGTGCTAATATTATGACTTTTTAAGTCAGGCGATATTCAATGTTTTCTTTTCTTTTCTATTATTTAGTTAACTAGATACCAAATCCTATTCAGACAGAACATGTTCATAATGCTTCAGAACTATTTAAAAAGAATCATTAGCCTATAACATATTGTCTAGATTCACTAACAAAGAAAAAGCTTTTGAGTATTTTGCTCATTTCTTGGTTTGAATAATATAGGTACCAGGGTCATTGGGCAACATGGAAAGTAAGAGGAAAACATGTAAATAGAAATGAGCGATTTCAGATTTTGAACCTGACCAAAATCAGTCTTAGAAATGATATTATACTGTTGCTAATGGAAAATGTTGATATTTTTATTGATTATAATACATACCTTGCTGAGCTAACGTTGATCTTAACATTCCAGTCTTTGACCAGATTTTTACTTGTCCATCTTCTCCAACTATAAAGAGAAAATAATTTATATTTTTAGCTATAAGAAATAAATTTAGTCCAGTCAGCATGGCTCAGTAGTAGGGCATTGACCTATGAACCAGGAGATTGCGGTTCCATTCCCAGTCAGGACACATGGCTAGATTGCGGGCTTGATCCCCAGTAGGGGGCATGCAGTAGGCAGCCAATCAATGATTTTCTCTCAACATTGATGTTTCCCATCCAAGTACTAACTAGGCCCGATTCTGCTTAGCTTCCGAGATCAGATGAGACTGAGTGCATTCAGGATGATATGGCTGTAGACTCATTGATGTTTCTATCTCTCTTTCCCTCTCCCTTCTTCTCTAATATTAATAAAAAAATATTTTTAAAAGAAATAAATTTAAACATTAAATTTACATATAAAATTTGGACAAAATTTACTCTAACTAAATGACAGTGCTTCATAACTGTTATTTAATTGAAGTTATTTTGAAACAACTTTATCAAAGTAGACTAACTCCCATGACAAAAAAATTTTATTTTTTCCTTTAATATTACAAGACTTATGAGTATATTGTTCAAATAATGCTTTTATTTTCACTGAAATCTCAATTCTAGAATTCTAAGAAAAGTGCTTTCAGTGTCATAAGAAGAGTTACAGCCTAATTCCAATGAGTTGGGAACTGAATGGAGGAAGTAGTAGGCTCTATTTTTTAACAGTTTGCCTGCAAGAGTGAAAAAGAAAGAGGAAGTTGTAGCTAGAGAGAACTATTGGTTAACAGAAGGATTTTTATTTATTTTTTCTCAAATTTCAAGATGGATGACATCTTAACATTCTTATGCACTGAAAAAGAAATCACTGGAAAAGGAGAAACTCACTGAGAGAAAAAGGACAACTCATTGACAAAAGCCCTATAGAAGGCCAAGGGGATATGCGTGTTGATTTTAAAACATATACACAAACTCTTTGTTATTCCTCCTTTAAGAGGTGGAGCTTTACTTCTCTCTCCTTCGGGTGGGCTATAGTTAGTGACTTGCTCCTAATAGAATGTGGTGGAAATGATGGAGTATAACTTCTGAGGAGGATCATAAAATACAGTGTCCCCCAAAATGTATACACACTTTAACAACTGATAGCTCAATTTTGAAAATGAAATGTATTTTAATAAACAATGCCTTTATAATAATTCAAAGTGTGCGTATACATTTTTTGGGACTTCTTTGGTGGCTTCTATCTTGTTCTGTCATAGATCACTCACTTGGGGAGAAGCTAGCTGTTACGTTGATAGAACACCAAGCAGCCCTATGGAGAGGCCCAGGTAGTGAGGAACTAAGGCTTTTGTCCTCAGTTAGGGAGGAACTAAGGCCAACAGCCAAGTGAATAAACCATCTTAAAAGATGATCCTTCAGCCCCAATCAAGCTTTCATATGATGCAGCCCCATCCAACTTCTTGAGTCTGAGACAGAATCGCCCAAACTGTTCCCTCTCCCACAGATAATACATGGTTATTATCTTAAGTCACTAACTTTGAAGTAATTTGTTATGAAATAATAGACAATTAATAGATGAAGAGGGAGAATCCTTGAAATAGGACAGGAGGTGGGAGAGAGATGGAAGAGGATAAAGGTCAGTTAAATGAGGATATTTTGAATTTAAAAATTTTAAAATAATTACAACTTTTATTTTCTCTCTACTTGAACCTTCCAACAGCATTTTTGACAGAATATTCTCCATTAGTCATATTATAAAACTAGTAATTAATATGACATTTTGAATTATAACATTATATAGCAATCTAGATCAATATTGTGCTAATTATTTACTATTAGATAATAATAGTAAAAGAAAATATTCTGTTCCTTTGGAAATTTTTCTTTTAAAAATTCACTTAAGCCCTCACCAGTTTGGCTCAGTGGATAAAGCATCAGCCCGTGGACTGAAGGGTTCCAGGTTCGATTCTGGTTAAGTACATGTACCTTGGTTGCGGGCATATTCCCAGTGGGGAGTATGCAGGAGGCAGTTGGTCAATGTTTCTCTCTCATAGATGTTTCTAACTCTCTATCTCTCTCCTTTCCTCTCTGTAAAAACTCAATAATATATATATATTTTTTAATTCACTTAAAATGCCATTTTTGCAGACAACTTACCTGTAACCAAAGCTGTTCCTTCATAATTCCATCTTCCTGCCAGTACTGCTCCACAGTGAGCTTCTACACTTTTTTCCACTCTTCCTAGCTTAGAAATCAGATGAAATTTACCTAAAAGAAATTATACTTGAAAATTCTATTTCATTAAAATAATTTATTCAATTAACAAACATCTGTTGATCATTTACTACTAGACTAGATAGCATAGTGCTAGGCACTGAAGACAAAAGGGAAAAAAATGTAATTATTCTTACTCTTGAAGAACACAAATCTATTGGAAGACAGGAACAAACAAAATTACAAATATGATGCTAAGGTAATGCAAAGGGATGATAAAACTCTACTGGGATATGGCCAAAAAGACCAAAAGAAATATCAAGAAAGCCTTCTATTTAAGCAGTTTTGGAGTCTTGCTTTTTTTTACAGGTTATAGAAAAGCTGAAAAGGTGTAGAGGAGAGGAACCAAGGTAGTGAAATGGTTTTAAAAGATAAACTAAAGGAGTATTTTAAAACTTTAAGGTTTTACTTGTGCAAAAATCTATTCCAATCAGACAGTGCCAAATTAGCACCATTGACAGGAGCTCAGAGAGAGGCTTTTATAAAAAAAGGTAGAAACAAAGTAAGGAAATTATTGATGATAGCTTAAAGCCTAGTTGGCTATTTGTGATTGGTGGTTCTTACGTTTCAATTACGTACACTTGAGGCATTTACAGGCTCAGATTTTGGTTTGTGTGCATGGGCCAATGGCATTAGTCACCTCAGTCTAATGGCCTCCTTATTAGCAATTTAACAATTGCTAATCCCAAATTTTAAAATACTTGCCTGATATGATTTTACACTGTGTCAGGCACCAGGTAGACCAAAAAAAAAAAAAAAAAAAAAAAAAAGCAGTCTACTTGGTTGCTGACCTCAAAAAGTACACACATACAAGGTAGGGCAAAGTAGGTTTACAGTTGTTCAAATGTAAAAGAATACAATAATTAATAAATAATATAAAAGCCTAATATGCTAAGTGTCTGACCTATGGGTCGACCATTTGGTTGACTGCTTGACCAGTCATATGACATGCACTGACCAGCAGGGGGCAGATGCTCTGACTGGTAGATTAGCTTGCTACTGGGGTCTGGCTGATCAGGACAGGGCAAGATGAGTTGGGCAAGCACTGGAGCCCTCTCCAGACAGCCAGCCCCCATCAGTCCCAATCAGCCCAATCGCCATCCAGGCCAAGGAGTGCCACCTGTGCACAAAATCATGCACCAGGCCTTTAGTCTTACCTAATAATAGGCAAACATGTAAATTGACTGTACCTCCGTTATGCCACCAGCCAATAAGGAGTAATATGCAAATTAACCCAGCAAATATGGAGGTTAATTTGCATACACAGGTGCCATGACAAGAATGCAGGCATTCTGCCCCACCTCCCGGTCTCTTAGGGCCTCTGGGCAGCATGGGAAGGTGGGGCCATGGCAGAAAGAGGCGGCTATCAGAATAGAAAGCGGCTCCAGGGCTTGAGCAGAAAGGGGTTGGGCTGGAGTGGAAAGGCGGTGCCGGCAGCCAAGGAAAGGAAAGCCCATTCTAGCACAAATCTTCGTGCATTGGGCTTCTAGTTAATAAATAATAATACAAGAATAAACTGTTTCACATACTCACAACTGTCAGCCTACTTTTGCCCCATACAATATACAGGAAAAAAGCTAAAAAACTGCAACTTTAAAGTACATAGACAAAGTATATAAGCGATGTCAAGGGTACAAATTAACTGTGCCAAGAGTAAGAACTTTAGGAATCTGAGAAAAGATCAGTGAGGCTTGAATGATAATGAAATCTAGTAATACATAGATTGCAACAAATTAAGTATAGTGAAATTAGAAGCTTTCTTCAAATTAATATAAATATTTGGGTATATACATATATGTTTTATTTACTTATTTATTTTATTTTTTTGCATTAAAAGAATAATGTACCTGCCTAACAAAATTTGCCTCAGATAATTTATTTTGTTTCAATTCACTTTTAACTTATGGCTTTCAAGATCTGGCCTAATATAAACAATTTATTAAAAATATATTCAAGCCCTAGATGATTTGGCTCAGTGGATAGAACATAGGCCTATGGACTGACAGGTCCCAGGTTCGATTCTGGTCAAGGGCACATGCCCAGGTTGCAAGCTTGATCCCCAATGATTCTCTTTCATCATTGATGTTTCCATCTCTCTCTCTTCCTCTCTGAAATCAATAAAAAATATATTTAATATATATACATACATATTTAAGTTAGATGTTTAAGATGGCCTTAAACATTTCTATGGAGAATTCTAATACAAATGGCTTTAAAACATTTAACACTCAGTGCCCTGCGGTTCTTTCATTGACCACCTACTCATTCCTACTAACAAAGTTTTTCTTTATTTTTTACACACAATGTACTTTACTTGTAGCTCTGTTGCAGCATTTTTTACTGGGCTGTGATTTGTTTCCTGGCAGGGGGCCATGTCTTAGTCATATTTTTATTTGCAATATGCTTTTACATAATCAGCATTTGTTAAATTTAACCAATTCTATAACCATACCAATAACGAAAAATTAGTAAGTGAATAAATAAATAAATAAATAAATAAATAAATAAATAAATAAAATGGACCATTTTGACATTCTTATTTTTCTCATTAATGACGTTCTAGCACTTCAACAATAATCTACCCTTTTCCTTTATCCACCTACCCACCCACTAGCACCATTAGCACTGTCTGCTTTTCCCCATATCTTCCTTTTAAATTTATAATTACCTCTGGGTCACTTTTCAATGTAACAATTACTTTGAATTCAGCTGTGCTATTATTCTCTTTATCAGACTAGCTTAAAATTACAGAGAAAATACAAGGGGAGGAAACCTCAAGAAAGGAAACTATAAAGATGGCATATAATAAGTGGAAAGCTAATCCTGTAGCCATTATTTTCCTTATCCAGGCCTGTTTCACAATATGTTAACACTGCCTAGCACAAGAGATCCACATACTAAACAATTATGGGATACAATGAATAAATACAACACCAAAGAGACTAACAAATAACTTGAACTAGAAATGAAGAGTCCAGAAATTATCTTTCAACCTATTCAACATTTTAGAAATTGTATGTATTTTGGTCAATGACATTTCTTGTCATAAAATGACAAGTACTGACTTTCTAACAAGTGCTAAAACTATTCTTGTTCCTATGACCTCACAGAAGACATACCCTGGGACAACTAAGGTCAGCTCTTGGCATAGATTTAGCAATTAATAAATAAGTCATTGGCTAGTTATTACAAACTAGAGGCCCAATGCATGAAATCCTTGCAAGGGGCTTGGCTCTCACAACCCTGGCTTGATCTGGAAGGTCGTCCAGACAGTTGTTTTGCTGTCCAGTCTAATTAGCATATTAGCTCTTTATTACATAGAATTGCTTGAATAGCACACCCAGAGTAAAGCATAAATATAAAATTATACAAATCAAATTAAAAACTTATAATTATTCATTTACTAATAATATTTTCAGTTCTTTTTTCTCTCCAGGTTTTCTATAAATTAGTAAAAGTTCAAGACAAAACTAGAAATCAATTAATTTATTTCCAATTATTCAATAGGGGGTGAGTTTGGGAAGAAAATATGATCAATATGACTCATTAAACAAACAATGAACACTTTGGGTAAACATGAATATTTAAATCCTGAGGTATAAAATTAATCTCTTGTTATTAAAGATTAGAGACCCAATGCACAAAATTCGTGCAAGAGCAGGCCTTCCTTCCCTTGGCTGCCGGCACCGCTTCCCTCTGGCACCCGGGACCCAGGCTTCCCTCCAGCTGCTGGCAGGCACCTGGGACTTGGGTTTCCCTTGCAGCACCGGCTTTGTCCAGAAGGTCATCCAGGAGGATGTCTGGTCTAATTAGCATATTACGCTTTTATTATTATAGATAAGCTAAAAAAGAGGAAACTACTACAAAAAATAAAAAGAACAGAAGTGGTAAAGTTATATGGAACACATTTTTTAAAGTTAGAAATACCTTAAGAAATGCCCATGGAAACATGAGAAGGCTTGGAATAAGGTGCTAGAAAAAAGGGCACCTGAGCACTTTTGCAGATTTCTCAACAGCAGAAATGCTTTGGCAGATGGCTGCAAAAAGCCACAAAGAGATCAGTAACTGCTAACTTCTGATAAAAAGAAATGAACACACAAATTCTTCGTAAAGTGGGATTTTTAAAATGGACATTTTAACTAATAAGAGAACATAGTGATTATTTGAAGATATCTAATAGGATGTATGAAAATATCAACTTTCACTAAATATAATTTAAGGAGTGTTTATTGCCTTTACAAAAGGCTTTATACCAGAATTCTCTTACATAGCAGCCCCCCCCTAATGCATTTTAAATAGTTCAATTCTTTTTAAAATGTAAATCTTTTAACACATTGTTAAAGAAATATCTCCTCTAAAAAGTGGAATATTACTGCAAAAAATGTTCAAAAAGACATAAAAATACTGAAGAGAGAATTACTGGTGAGACAAATACTTGGCAAAAAAGTTTGCTTTGGGTGCACGAGCTGCGCCTCAAACCCAGGGATGTGTTTTTTTTGTGTTTTTTTTACCACTACTACCACAGAACGGAGAGGGATTGGACAAAGGAAACTCTGGAAGAGTGATGAACAAACTCAAAAACTGTAATCTTTCCTGTCAGAGTTGAGAGAGAAAAATTAAGAGGAGATAGCTGGTGGCAACTAGAAAATAAAATCTCTTGAACAATGAATTAAATCTTGAAAAAAAAATGTTTAGTCAGAGAAACCAAGATAGTGGCAAAGGTGAACACCTAAACTGCTGCCTCACACAACAATTTCAAAACTACACCTAAAACATAGAACGGACATCATCCAGAACCACAGGAAAGCTGGCTGAGTGGAAATTCTACAACTAGAAGGAAAGAGAGGGGCTCACGGAGACTCAGAGGAGCTGCAAAAAACTGAGGTAGGAGTAGGGAGAGGACGAGCAGCTGAGTGCTTGGCTGGCTTCCTCTACTAGGAGGGAGATGGAAACTCCTGACTGCACTGAAACCCAGTTCCGGGCATGACTCACACGGGGGGAGTGTGGACTGTCGGGAAAAGGGAGGAGTGCATGAAAACTCAGGGGAGCCAGAAAGGCAGAGGTCTTAAGGCATGTGCACAAGTGCGCACAAAGAGAACTGGCTGCTGATTGTGCCGCTGGCTTTCTCTAGCAGGAGGAAGATGGAACCTCCCAACTGCACTGAGCCCCAGTTTTGGGCGAGAACCTAGGGACCCAGACTCATATGGGTCCCTGGAGCACATGGTAACTAGGGGAGCTGTGAAAAGCAGAGGTCTGGAGGCGCACGAGTGCACGCAGAGAGAACTGCAGCAATAACTGAGGGACACTGAGACCCAGAGGCCTCAAAGGGTAGGGCTGAGGGGAAGCCCAGGCTGTCTGCACAGCCCTAGGACTCTGTCCCATACAAACCGAGCACAGAGGCTTTTGCAATCTTGCAAGTCTTGTCTCCTAAGGTTGTCTCCAGCACAGAAGTTCTCCTGGTATAGACACAGCTGATCCTCACAGCCAATTGGCCTGGAGGTCAATTCCCACTGGTACCAACAATAATCAAGACTTAACTACAACAAGGCTGTACACACAGTCCACAAAGGGGTGCACCAAGAGTGTCCACCTCAGGTAACTGGGGAGGCGGAACTACTGGGCCATATAGGACACCTAGCACACAAAGCTACTCTACAAACTCAGGGAAGCAGCGAAAATGCAGAGACAAAGAAAGAAATCACAAACAAAAGAAAAGGAGGAAAACAAACAACTGGATATAGAGTTCAAAACTACAGTTATAAGATTTTTCAAGAACTTTCTAGAAAAGGTTGATAAATTTAGCAAGAATCTCAAGGATATGAAAAAGGACTAACTAGAAATTAAAGATACACTGACGGAAATTAAAAAAAAATTATACAGAGAACTAAAAGGAGACTAGAGGAACGCAAGAATCAAGTCAAAGATTTGAAATACAAAGAAGCAGAAAACACTCAAATGAAAAAGAACAAAGAATCCAAAAATATAAAGATAATGTGAGGAGCCTCTGGGACAACTTCAAGCGTACCAACATCAGAATTATGGGGGTGCCAGAAGGAAAGAGAGCAAGGTACTAAAAACCTACTTGAAGACATAATGACTGAAAACTTCCCCCACCTGGTGAAAGAAATAGACTTACAAGTCCAAGAGGCACACAGAACCCCAAACAAAAGTAATCCAAAGAGGACCATACTAAGACAAAGAGAGAATATTAAAAGCAGCAAGAGAAAAACAGTTGTTACCTACAAAGGAGCACCCATAGGATTGTCAGCTGATTTCTCAACAGAAACTATGTAGGCTCGATGGGAGTGGCAAGAAATATTCAAAGTGATGAATAGCAAGAACCTACAACCAAGATTACTCTACCCAGCAAAGCTATCATTCAGAATTGAAGGGCAGATAAAGAGCTTCACAGATAAGAAAAAGCTAAAGGAGTTCATCCACACCAAACCAGTATTATATGAAATGCTGAAAGTACTCTTTAAGAAGAGGAAGAAGGAAAAGGTTAAGGTAAAAATTAGGAACAACAAATACATATCTATCAACAAGTGAATCTAAAAATCAAGTGAATTAAAAATCTGATGAACAGAATAAACTGGTGAATATAATAGAATCAGGGGCATAGAAAGGGAGTGGATTGATAATTCTCAGGGGGAAAGGAGTGAGGGGAGGTGCAGAAAGAGACTGAACAAAAATCGTACACCTATGGATGAGGACAATGGAGGGAGATAAAAGCAGAAGGTGGGGTGGGAACTGGGTGGAGGGGAGGTATGGGGGGAAAAAAGAGGAACAATTTTAATAATCTGAACAATAAAGATTTATTAAGTTAAAAAAAATTAGGTATGAGCTAACATCATACAAAATGAAAAAGTCCTAGAGATCTGCTGTACTACATTGTGCTTAGAATTAACTATACTGCACTGTACGATTAACAATTTGTTAAGAGGGTAGATCTCGTTATATGGTGTTTTCTTTTAACCAGAATAATAGGCTGGTTTTTTTAAAGCACTGGGTTAACAAAGAATACAGCACTAGTATAGAAAATTACCTCAGATCTTTATCTCACAGGAAACTCCTTGACCACCTCCTGATGGCATCCACTTTCTTCTTTTTTTTGAACATTTCTTTTTCACTTCTGGATGCTGCTTTCTGTCTACTCTTCCACTTCTTTTCTTTCATCTATCGTGACTTTCTCTCTCTTCCTCAAGATCCCAGGTAGTCCTTGGAGAAAACACTCGACTACTCTACTTTGGTTTTCTCTTCTTCTAACATCTAGTGTGTGGTATGTTGTTTTGTCTTTTTTTTTGTATTGTAAACCCCAAAATAAAATGGTACATTCTATTTTCTTTAGTCATAATATAGTTTTCCTTACTTAATCGTGTAAATTTATCTTTTAAATTACATTTGTTTTATTTTAAACTTCTTTTCCCTATCAGAAAGTGTTTTATCTAAAGCCAATGTAAAATAAAGACCCAAGCACTTATTTTTTAGTAAGTATAATTAAGTAAGCTTAATAATTCAGAAAAACACTCAGACAACAGAAACCATCATGACTAATTAGATTTAGTATTCACAGTCACCAGATAAGTCAATCCCCATATAGTATTGAGTTTAGAAAGGAAAATGCAAAGAAAATATGTGATATGCCACCTGCTGTGTAATTTAAAAAAAGGTGAAGAAAATATACATGTATCTCTTTATTTTTGCCAAGAGAAACACAGGAAAGATAAACCAGAACTAAAGAGATTGGTCCCCTAGAAGGAGAAAATAGGAACAAGGTTTATGGGATTGGGTAGGTCAGGGTAGTAACAATGCTCTGAGTAAGTATATTTTTTAATACAGTTTTTACTTCATTGAACCATCCATGTTAATATTTAACATATTCAAAGATAATCAAATCAACAAAAATGGGGGGGGGGGAACCATACAGGGAAACCAAATAGAATAAATCTACTTATCTATATCTTAAGTGAGTAACATAACAACAGTTAAGCAAGGGCAAAATGCAAGTAATTTTTAAACATAGGACTTTGACTCTATAGCTTCAGTGTAAAGATAACAACAGTAAACACTTGAATTCTAATTAAATTTTTTTGTAGTAGTAGGGGTTAGTAACTCTGAAACAACATACTATGTATTATAGGATTGAGTAAATGAGTAAATATATTAAGAATAATGAAAGTCAGGCTTTCTCACTAGAGAAAAAGACACTAGAATTAATCCCATAGTGTTGAACTAGAGCTGGTAGTATCAGAATTAACTCATGGTTTTAAGTATGAAAAAAAAATGCAAGGAAGGGGAGGGAAGAGAGAAAAAGAGACAGGGAGAAAGAAATAGCTGTAGATATGTATGTTTTTTAATATACATTTATATTTATAATTCTTAGCTCAGTTCTTTGAAAGGACCTTGAAGTACACACATCACTTTGAAACGAGCACATCTACCACTCTTATCTTACTTTTTAAATATCATTAAACACCACATAAGAAACAGGAGAAACAGATGATTTGGGGGCTGAGACTGGGGAAGTACAATATAAGCCTGGAATATCTTGTGCCAGCAAAGTAGTGGTGGAAAAATGATGAAGACACATTGCCCCCACCCCCAAAAAAGAAAAAACAAAGATTATTTGAGCTAGTTAAATGGTGCTCCCACTGGGCAATTTTAATATCAAAATTTAAAAATAATGGTAACAGACCCTGACTGGTGTGGCTCTGTGGGTTGGAGCATCATCTGTGCATGGGAAGGTTGCTAGTTCAATCCCTGATTTGGGCGCATATGTGAGGCAACTAATTGATGTATCTTTCTTACATCGATGTTTCTGTCTCTCTTTTTCTCCCTCGCACTACCTCTAAAATCAATCAATCAGTCAATCAGTAAAAATAATAACAGGATACTCAAGAAATAAATAAGAATCTATGAATCTAACTGATATAGCAAATAAATAATTGGCAGGATATAGGAGGCTCTTCTTTGCAGTAGAATACCAACTGATCAATATGGAAGGAATTACAAAGTTTTAAAAAATTATCATTTGGCAACCATCCTATGTAATAAAAGTGTAATATACAAATTGAGCCTAACAGCAGAATGACCAGACACTACTGGTCACTCTGACATGTACTGACCTCCAGGAGGCAGACACTTAATGCAGGAGCTGCCTTCTGATAGTCAGTGTGCTTCCACAGGGGGAGCACCACTCAGGCAGAAGCCGGCTCATGGCTGGCAAGGGCAGTGGTGGTGGCAGGAGCCTCTCTTGCCTCTGTGGAAGTGCTAAGAATGTCTGACTAATGGCAGAGTGGGCCTAAGCCATTAGCCGAACATCCCTTGAGGGTTCCTGAGCTTCTAGAGGGATGTCTAACTGCCAGCTTAGGCCTGATCCCCCTGGGAGTGGGATCAGGAAGGCTGGCTGAGTGGAAATTCTACAACTAGAAGGGAAGAGAAAAGCACACTAAGACTCACAGGAACTGTGGAAGGCAGAGGTACAGAGGTGAGTGCACGGAGAGGGCTGACAAATAAATATGTTGCTGGCTTTCTTAATCGGGAGGGAGAAAAAAGCTCCTGACTGCTCTGAACTCCAGTTTCAGGTGAGACTCTGGGGACCCAGACTCATATGGGGAGAAACTGGACTGTCTGGCAGGAGTGAAACTGGACAGTGGCTTTCTCTCAGAGGTGCTTGCAGCGATTACCACGGAACACTGAGATCTGGGGGGCCTCTTAGGGCAGGGCTGATGGGAAGCCATTACTGTTTGCTCCACCCTGAGACTGCCCCATCCAAGCTGAACACAGAGGCTTTTACATATGAATGGCCTGGTCCTTTGAATTCTAAACTTACCTAACAAACTGCAGCTGAGTCAGAGAGACCCAGAACATCCAAAAGAAGGCCCAAGGCTCCACAGCAGATTGCACTGCTTCACAGATGAGCCTCATCTGGGCACCTCCAAAACTCAAACAAAGAAGAGGAATCTGAAGATCTCTCCATAGCTCCTGCTGGGTGGCCTCAGGCAGAGACTAAATTAGCACCTCGTTAGAGATGCAAGAGCCAATGTATCCGGAGGTCAGAGTAGGACCATCCAGATTACAACTCCTCAGATCCATAAGGGACACACTCAGGGGGCAGATTCAGTGAGCACCGAAATCCCACTAAAGCAAGTCTTGTTTCATAAGGGTATCTCCAACACAGAAGTTCTCCCATCGTAGACACAGCTGATCCTCACAGCCAACTGTCCTGTAGATCAATTCCTCCCAGTGATACCAACAATAATCAAGGCTTAACTACAACAAGACTGAGCACACAGCCCACAATGGGGTGGACCAAGAATGTCCACCTCAGGTAACTGGGCAGGCTGAGCCACTAGGCCCTATAAGACATCTAGCACACAAAGCCACTCTATCAACTCAGGGAAGCAGGAAAAATGTGGAGACAAAGAACAGATCACAAACAAAAGAAATGGAGGAAAACAAATGACTGGATATAAAGATCAAAACCACAGTTAAAAGGTTTTTCAAGAATTTTCTAGAAAAGAACAATATATTTAGCAAGACCCTTAAGGATATGAAAAAGGACCAACCAAAAATTAAGCATACACTGACTGAAATAAAAAATAATGTATAGGGACCCAAAAGCAGACTAGAGAAACGCAAGAATCAAGTCAAAGATTTGAAATACGAAGAAGGAAAAAACACCCAACCAGAAAAGAAAAAAGAAAAAAGAATCCAAAAATATGAAGATAGTGTAAGGAGCCTCTGGGACAGCTTCAAGCATACCAACATCAGAATTGTGGGGGTGGTTGAGACTGGTTTGGCTCAGTGGATAGAGCATCAGCTTTCAGACTGAAAGGTTCGATTCCAGTTGGGGGCACGTACCTTGTTTGCGGGCACATCTCCACTGTGGGGCATGCAGGAGGCAGCAGATCGATGTCTCTCTCTCATCTATGTTTCTGACTTTCTATCTCTCTCCCTTCCTCTCTGTAAAAAATCAATAAAATATATTTTTTTAAAAAAAGAATAATTGTGGGGGTGCCAGGAGAGAGCAAGATACTGAAAACCTACTTGAAGAAATAATGACTGAAAACTTCCTACATCTGGTAAAAGAAATAGATTTACAAGTCCAGGAAGCACACAGAACCCCATATAAAAGGAATCTAAAGAGGACTACACCAAGGCACATAATAATTAAAATGCCAAGAGCAAAAGACAAAGAGAGAATATTAAAAGCAGCAAGAGAAAAACAGTTCATTACCTACAAGGGAGCACCCATATGACTGTCAGCTGATTTCTCAACAGAAACGGTGCAGGCCAGACGGGAGTGGAAAGAAATATTCAACGTGATTAATAGCAAGAACCTATAACCAAGAATACTCTATCCAGCAAAGCTAACATTCAGAATTGAAGGGCAGATAAAGAGCTTCACAGATAAGAAAAAACTAAAGGAGTTCATCAACTCCAAACCAGTATTATATGAAATGTTGAAAGGTACTCTTTTAGAAGAGGAAGGAGAAAAAGGTAAAAGATAAAAAAATTTGAACAAGAAATACATATCTATCAATAAGTGAATCTAAAAATTAATTGAATTAAAAATTTGATCAACAGAATAAACTGGTAAATATAATAGAATCAGAGCCATAGAAAGGAAGTGGACTGATCATTCTCAGGGGAGAAAGGGAGAGGGGTATACAGGGAGAGACTAGACAAAAATCATACACCTATGGATGAGGTCAACGGAAGGGAGGTAAGGGTAGAAGGAAGGGTGGGAGCCAGGTGGAGGGGAGCTATGGAGGGGAAAAAAGAGAAACGAATGTAATAATCTGAATAATAAAGATTTAATTTAAAAAAGACATTATTAGGATGATTGTTAAAAATTTAATATAAAGTAGAGGTTAGATAAAAGTATTTCATCAATATTAAGTGTCCTGATTTTGATCAATGTATTGTGGTTAGTTAACAAAAAATCCTTAGTCTTAGGCTAAGAAAACCAATGAGAGAGAATATGGAACAAAATGTTAACAATTAGTGAATTTAGATAAAGAATATGTAAGAGTTACTTGTACAATTCTTGCAACTTTTCTGTGAAGGTGAAACTAAATCAAAATTAAAAGGTATTTCTTTTTAAAGTCAATGCTTCATTTTATCAACTAAGATTAGCTAAATTCTAGCTGTGGCTCAGAATCAATTTTCTAAGCACCAGGCACTATAAGTACTTTTATACAATATCTCATTTAATCAAAAAAAGTCACCAGAAGTTCTGTCTGTAAAAGTTGTGGCATTTGATGTATTTGTCTGCCATAAAACCCCTTCCTTGTTCTGGTTACAAAAGCCCTCTTTTGTTTGCCTTTCCACAGTGGCCTGAGGCCTGCTTCGCTTACTCAGTGTCACATTCCTTAACTAAAGTGATTCACACAGTGATGGGCGAGTGATCCATGATCTCCCAGAACCCTCTCTGCTACTTGCCTGTATGAGATATTGAGGAAGAAGCACTCTCTCTGCTAATATTTCTTTCCTAGGAGGATGAGACTTGGGCTGTGGACTGCCACCATGCTCACCTTGTAGGGAAAGCCTATCTAAGAGCTGATGTGAACAGGACCTGATGCAGTTGTGCTTAAAGATCTACCCCTAGAGCTAAGTGCACCAAAAAACTCCAACTGTGCCTAAGTGTTAGCTACGAAAGTTTCTGTTACTTTTGATGAATGTACTCTTAATTGACAGAGTATGTAAAGTGTCATACAAAACAATTCAAATTATTTCTAATTAAAACAATCCCTTAAAAAAATAGAAAATCATGCTTTTTACTCACCAATAATAAAGCTATGGTCCAATTTAATACATCTCAAAATCTATAAGTAGAAATTAACATGTACTAGAAAATAAAGATTGCTTCTAACTGTGTCCATATTTTTAGTATGGTTAAGTCATAAAAAGTCAAATTTGAAGAATTTAGAAACCAAAATTGATAGCGGCTTAACAACCAGTAAGAGAGCACAGAAAAACTAAAGCTAAACATTCAGATTCAATCCTACTACATACCAGTTGAATTCATATTCTTCCATCATAATAGTTTTAGAGTTTAAACATAAACCAAATGACTACATAGAAAATGGCAGGGGCTGTAAGAGATCAACTGAAGGACTTGTATGCATGTATATAAGCATAACCAATGGATATAAGACATTGGGGGAGAGGGCAAGTGAGGGCATGTACTGGGGGGTAGGGAAAGCCAGGGGGAGGTTAATAGTGGGGGAAAAAAGGAGACATATGTACTACTATTTGTGATACTGTAAACAATAAAAAATAAAAATAATAAAATAAAAAATGGGCAAAATGTGTCGATGAAGGTATGCAGATCCAAAAACATCAGTTTTGTAAAACAACTTAAAGCATAAGTCATATTACCATATTATGTCTTCTAAATACCAAGATGAGCATATAGCATTAAAAACTTACCATCAGAACTTGTGAGGACAAAGCTTTCTGCTTGAGTTTGTTTCCTGGTGCCTAAACTTTTTGGAAACCAGTGAAGATCTATTGGGTAAATATCATCAGGAAGTTTTACTATTTGACTTGTTTCACTGGTTAACAAGTTCCACCTCACTATTTGGTGGTCATCACTGCATGAATACAGTTCTTCTGCATTAGTCCAGCCCACACAGCTTACTAATTCTTGATGTGTCACCATGTTAAGGAGAAAACACACAAAAGTCTTACATTTTAAATAATCTTCAGATGCAGATTATAAGTATAAAATAGGACCAAACATTTCAAGCTTCTAAATGTGTTCTCATTTTATGAGTTTCATATATTTTCTATTTAAAGAAAAATAAACATCTAACCACTACAGTTGTAAAAATGAAAAGCAAGATAAAAAATTCAGATGCCAAAAGAGAGGAAAAGAGCTGAAACCAGTTTGGCTCAGTGGATAGAGCGTTGGTCTGCGGACAGAAGGGTCCCAGTTTGGTTGTGGGCATATCCCCAGTAGGGGGTGTGCAAGAGACAGCTGATCCATATCTCTCTCTCATTGATGTTTCTAACTCTCTATCCTTCTCCCCCTCCTCTCTGTAAAAAATCAATAAAATATATTTTTTTAAAAGAGAGAGAGGAAAAGAATTGATGGAATGAAAATTTCAAACTGTGCTATAAAATATTCCATAAATAAGACTAAAAGATATATAAAGCATCTAACAACTCAGAAGGTATGAAAGGGTAAATACTCAATTACTGGGGAACAAAAGGAGAAGTATGTCTTTTTTATTTACATATATCTGTATCATTTAAGTTAGAACAAGCATGTATTATTTAAAAATAAGTGTTAAAAGAAGTTGAAACCTAACAGTAAAATATCTGCTTAAATTACACATTATAGTAACAATCTACTTAGGAAAAAACATACAGCTTAACAGCTGAAACAAAAATTTTACCAAAGTTATTGACATTAAGTGCAGGAAATAGTTCAATTATAATTTAAGATGCCTATAAAGAGAATAGTGTTGGATGAGACATGAACCCTAAAATTCTTACTTTAACCCATTTTTTTATCTTGGATTTATCAGGAGGATTTCTTTAGTTTGAGGTGCTCAGTAGCCCTCCTTTCAGAATGGGCTGCTTACCCTAGGTCACAATGGTCGGCAAACTGCCAAGCCATATGCGGCTCTCGAGCCGTGGTTTGCTGCTCTGTGGACTAATGATTTTGTGGACTACTGACCTAGACTCTCAAATCCAATAATTACAGGCTGTTGTTGTTCCTTATGATTAAGCCTCTAGGAGAATCATATATTTAGAGAAGGCATTTCAATTTGTTGTGTACAAGGGATGCTTTCTCTTGTTTATATCTGGATTTCTATATTACCAGATCATTCCTAGGTGAGTTGTTTGTTCTCTTGTTATTGTATAATCCTTTTACTTCCTTCTCTTCTCATCGGAGCTTTTTATTGGCTTATCTGAACATTCAACAAACTTCAAGGAAAAAGAAACAATGTGCCATAATTATTATAGGATGTTCTAAGATTTTTTCATACTATTTTAAAATATGATAAATTAAGCAAATAACCAAAAAAGGCAAAAATACATTATGGAAAGGTTATAAAAGTCTTAAGATAAATAGGTAATAAAGTGGCACTGGAATATTCAAAATATAATCTAAACAAAAGGATATCATCACTAGACCATTACTGAAAAAATTATTCCAATATAATTTCTATAGCCTAAATGATGTTAGGTAAAGACCTTTAGAAAGGGAGAGTGTTAGGTAAAACCAAGAAAGGGAGAAAGCGCAAGCACGCGCATACACACACACACGCGCACACACACACACACACACACAAAGCTTATCCTTTGTAAACTGCTGTAAATAAACATCAGATGTGTGTGACATATCTCAAACTAACAGATCAACTAAAATTATGAGAATAATAAGAAAACTGTCAGATTAAGAAAGTCTAAAAAGACTGCTATTAGACTATTATTCAGCTTGAAAAGAAAGGTAAAAACAGATAATGGACACAGTGGAAATCTTGTAAATGGCATGAATCTTGCATATGGTATGATTATATATGGCATCAACACCTGAGGGCACACTTTAAAAAAAGAGTAAAAATAATTTAAGTACAAATAAGAGGAATTATACCTTCACTCAAAAGGTAAAACAGGCAGACAAAAGATTTAATTATATGTCTAATTCAGTGCTTTTCTATCTTTGATGAAAGAACATATTTTTCTTGATTTCAAATTTGTTGCAGATCAACACTTTGTTAAATAAAATAAAAATAAATTATTAGAAAAATGATCTTATATTTAGATGGTTTCCCAATGTCAAATTGCTACAAAAATTATTTACCTCTTACTTTCAATTTCTGTAGGTATTCTTTTATACACCTATAATAAAGTCTGCAGATATAATACTTTTAGAAGCACTGGTATATATAAAAATGAAGGTAGAGGGGCCTATTATATCTTCCTGATATATAATCAGCAATTCTTGCTGACAAAATGTAAGGTCATGTGTTTGAGAAAATATTTATAATTTCCATCTTCCTACATCCTATGTAATAAAAGCCTAATATGCAAATTGTCCCCTCAAGCAGTCGTTCAACCAGGAGTTTGACTGCGAGACCAGGATTTTGACCACCTGCTATGATGTAAGCTGACTACGAGGGGATGGCACAGAACATGGCGGGCATTGGTGACATGGTGCTGGCAGCAGTGGAGGTGCTGCCGGCCCCGATGGGCCCCGATGAGAGCAGGAGTGCAAAGGGATGGTGGAGCAGTTGAGCAGGCAGTGCCAAGTCAAGGTGGGTGTGAGTGAGTCTGATTGCCCCATCCATTACCCCGCAGATGGCAACCAACAACAGCGGCAGAGGGCAGGGCCGCCCCCCAGCTCTCAGGCACTGAGGGAGAAAGGGCAAAAAGAAATCTACATTAATAAAAGAGAAAGATGCAAATTGATGGTACCTTTGTGACACCCACCAGCCAATCAGGAGTGAGTATGCAAATTAACCCAACAAAGATGGCAGATTAATTTACATACAAGGCACCGAGTGGCTGATGGCATTCTACACCACCCCAGCAGCTCAAGGCCTCTGGACAGTGTGGGAAGGTGTGGCCAAAGCAGAAAGAGGTGGCTCCAGGGGCCAGAGTGGAGAGAGGCAGCTCCAGGAGCTGGAGTGGAAAGGTGGTGCCAGCAGTCAGGGAAAAGAAGGCCCATTCTTACATGAATCTTTGTGCATTGGGCTTCTAGTGTTAAAATATGTCTTCTAATTATTTTCCTTTCAATGTGCTCGAGTCCGTGCACTGGGCCAGTAGTCTTATATATTAAAGGATAAGCGACCAGTATGACCATGATGCACACTGACCACCAGGGGGCAGTGCTTAACACAGAAGCTGCCCCCTGGTGGTCAGTGCACTCCCACAGCCAACCTCCCGTGGCTGGCCAACCTCCAGTAGTCCCTCTCCCTGGCCAGCTGGCCCTGATTGGCCAAACTGGGACTGGGTGAGACAGCCCCAATCAACCCCTATTGCCAGCCAAGCCAATGAACCCCACCCATGCACAAATTTGTGCATCGGGCCTCTCATGAAATAATAAAGCTCTGACTGCTCAGATTTCTCCAGCTTGGTCTCCACTTTATCATGAAGAGAGTGTGGAGAAATAAAGCAAAATTAATTTAAAAACATACTACATCACACTAGCAAAGAAATTTTTTGTTTAAAAAAAAGTTTCTCTTTAAGATTCTACTAGACTAAACAAAAATTATTTTTTATGTACTTAAGTACAGTACTTAAGTAAAGTAAGAAAAATGTCAATAAGAATTTGAAAGTAAGATTTAGAGCAAATAGTTTGCTTTGGAGAATTACCTGCAACACATGATCTCAAATATTTCAAAAACAATTTAGTTAAACTGCCATTAAAGGAATAGAAAAAAATGAAAACACACACACACACACACACACACACACACACACACATCCATTATCCAAGTAGAATATAAAATAGGACAAAACTTAACAATACTCTAGTAAGATGATCACAATAAGGTCTTCAAGTGTTAAAAGGATATGCTTTGGTTCTTTTAAAAGTGAAATCTTCAGTCTCATGCTTCCACTTTTCCAGCAAAATTTTTAAATGCTACTTGATTGCATTCACTGTAAAAATAAAAATTAGGGGGAAATATAAAATCTGCATTAAAAACAATGTACACACATAAAAAAAGAAAAAGAAAAGCAAGCAAACATCTTAGGACCCCAAGGACACAGAAACAAACCTTCAGTCCTGCTGGTATAAAGACAGAGAGAGGAAGAAAACCAATCAATGTGCTAATCCCGCCAAGGAGTGATTAGAGGCGCTGGGTTGGACTCCAGAGGCCGCCTATTCCCAGCCTGAAACAGTCCTACAAGTGCAGAGCACTAAATCTGGTCAGGTAACTAATCTCCAAAAGCTATTCAGAGGTCAAATCAAAAGATTCTGTAAACTGGGCCCCAGCTGGTTTGGCTCTGTGGATAGAACACTGCTCTATGGACTGAAGAGTCCCAGGTTCGATTCCAATCAAGGGCATATGCTCCACAATAATTCTTTCTCATCACTGATGTTTCTATTTCTCTCTCTCTCCTTTCTTCTCTGAAATCAATAAAAATATTAAAAAAAAAAAGATTCTGTAAACTGGGAACCACTCAATGGCAAATCAATATTGGTCATGTTGAATACATTAGGACAAATTCCCAAAATGTGATTGAGGGCTAAGATATTAAGGGCTCTAATTCTGAGCTTTAATAACATGGAAATATTATGACATCATCAACCTAGTGGTCCAATCTGAGGTTTACAGTCTATAGGAGGTAGATGTACTACCCCAACATTTATGGTTGTCATGGCAGCAATGTGAAAAATAAGGAGTTATGTTGGCAGAGGTAATAAAACCCTTATAAAAGTTACATGAAAATCACAATGTAATTAACAAATAAAAATCTAGAAAAAAAAAAGAGTAACACTCCCCCAGATAACCAGGTCATCAAAAGATACAAATCAAGAAAATGCTAAATTGTCTGAGTTCATTTTATAGTTTTGGGATTCTTTCTGAGTAATATCACTAACCTAAAGAGAAAATAAATAAATTAAATCAAAGTGTAATTAAAGGAACAAAATCATCTTCACCAAGTAGAAAATTACTGCTAACTACATCAAAGGATGTGCTGAGTAGAGATAAGAATTCAGTAGGTTTCCCTTAAATAACTTATCATTCCCCATAATCCAGGAAAGTTTTTAGATCAGCAAGGTGCTAAACATAGTTGTATTTCAAAGCATCTTTTTCACTTATTCTACTCATAAATTTGTTAGACTGAGAAGAAAAAGTTGTTAAAACCACAGAAAAAATATCAGCAAGATTTCTGTCCAACGTCAAAAGTATGAAACTATGTACAGCAGCCCACATATTTCATAGGCTCACTTTTGCTCCTTAGAGTTTCAACATTGTTCTCAAAACTCCTCCCCCCACTCCCATCAGACCCCTTCCAATTAGAGAGGGGGAAAGAATAAACACACTTATGAAACTCTGTTTTTTCACAATAAGTCAAATTCACCCAGCTTATAAGGACTTTAAAGAATGAAAGCAGATAATTGTTGCTTCTGAAAATGATAACACAAATGACAAGAAAAATATATACATAAAATCTGAAAGATCTTAGACAAAGACAGGATGCAGCCTAGATCAAAGTACCTCAAACATAAAATACAGAATACTGTAATTAGGACTAATACCTCACCAAAAGCAATCATAATCTCATCTAAATAGTAACAGCAGTAATTTTTTTTATAAGAAAGGAATCTCCAACAATTCAGAAACAAGATGCCAAGGAATTACAGAAAGAGAAAGGTGTCATTCTAACTTTAGGAAGATTCTCCCTTGCTCAGAAAGATCTTCCCCATACATCCTATTTACTTTTAATCTTCACCCAAGAATATGTTTTTATTGGGGTTTTGTTTTTGTTTTTGTTTGTTGTTTTTTTTTAGAGAGAGGAAGGAAGGAGGGGTGGTGTGGGGAGAGAAAGAGAAAGAAAGAAACATAGATTGGTTGCTTCTCATATGTGCCCTGATGGGATGGAACCCAAAAGCCAGGTAAGTGCCTTGACATGGAATTGAACCCTCAACCTTTTTGTGCACAGGATGAGGCTTCAACTAACCCAGCCACCCAGCCAGGGCCCCCAACATCCTATCTAGCTGAGATCATTTGCATGAAGGATATGTGCATTCTGGTATGAAGCTAAATAGAGAAATAAAGAAATAGTATTAGCACTTAGAACTAATTCAGGGAAGTGCAGAGCTGTCTGAGGGCTGCACTGAGGAGGTGTCTATCTGCCCAAAGGCATTGGTTATCAAGGATCTGACTAGTTAGTGGTACTCGGGATGAAGGTGTGCGGTAGCAGAGTAGAGTGAAGAGGGGCTGGGGGTGAAGTGGAGGGGGGAAGTAATAAATAGAAAGTTTCTTAAGTATAGGTAACTTGATCAACTTCACAACTTTGCAAAGGAAGCACATGGGAGCAACTATGCCTTAGCTACCAAAAATCATTTATAACTTGTTTTTGGTCTAGTGTGGGTCAAATTTCATGGAGCTTAAGAAAAAATGTACTCAGCAAACCCTGACAGTCAACAACCAAAATATTGTATACTCCAAGTCTGGCCACTTCTCAGCACGTCCAGCGTAGTCCAAAGTCACCGTCATCCCCTGCCTTGATTATTGTAATAAACCCAGAACAGATCTTTCTGTTCCTACATTTACTCCCTTAAAACGCTAAATACTGCAGCCAGCAATGCCTTTAAGACTAAGTCAGATCCTGAAGGCTAGTATGGCTAATACAGAGTAAGGGTAGGGAGTGGCAGGAAATTAGGGGACAATACAGGGAATACAGATCATGCAGGAGCTTGAAAAACCACAATAAAAGCTTCAGATTTTCTTCGAATGAATGAAGGATTTAGAGCAATGAAAAGATATGATCTAACTTACGTTTTTTAAGGTGCCAGTATGGATAGTATATTTTAAAAGTGAACAAACGAAAAACAGAGCAAGGATGAACAAGACCAGAAGCAAGGAGGCCAATTAGGATTTCAATAATCTAGAAGAGAGATGAAAGATGTGTCTTGGATGAGAAGGAGAGTAGTGGTATGACTGATATGAAGAGGTCACATTCTGAATATATTGTGAAATAATATTCCATAGGATTTATTGATGAATTGGATTTAACAAAAGGAAGAATAAAAAATGACTGAAGCTTCAATAGGTAGAATAGAGTTGCCATTTACTGACATGAAGATTGAGGGAGGAACATGTTGGAAGATATAAAAAATTCTTTTTTGGATATGTTAAATTTAAGAAGCCTATTAGATATCCAAGTGGAAAATTCAAGGAGATATTGGATATACAAGTCTGGAGTCAAGGAAGTATCAATTTGAGGGTTGTCAGCCCAGAGATCATGTTCAAAGCCACATGATGAAACTACCCAGCTACATGAAAAGGTGTCCTAGAAGTCCTTGTAAAATCTGAAGTATTGTCTGCATTAAGATTCTATTTTTGGTTTTGTTTTGTTACCCCTCACCTGAGGATATTTTTCCATTGATTCTTAGAGAGAGTGGAAGGGAGGAGAAGAGACACAGAGAGAGAAACATCCATGTGAGAGATACTTCGATTGGTGCTTCCCGCATGTGCTCCAACTGGGGATTTAGCCTACAAACTAGGTATGTGCCCTTGACTGGAATCGAAACTGGACCCTTCAGTCCTTAGGACCCTCTATCCCTGAGCCAAACTCGCTAGGGCAGCAGTAAGATTCCACATGAAGTAAACTAGAGAAAAACAAATGGAGATATAAGTACAATAAGATGCTTAAAACGTATTTTGGAAGAATGAAGATATTCCTAATGCTGAAGTAGGCTTGAGACGGTGAAAAGTGGGTGACCGAAGTCAATGAACTGAGAGGCCAGGGATTGGGATAGGCTGATTTGTGGATAGTAAGTCACTGAGAAGAATGAGAGGAATAGTGGTGGAGACAGACACAGCACAGATCTGCAGATGACTGCAGAAACACAGGGTAGACTGGTAGGACTTATTTCAAAGAGAGTAGGAGATTTTAGAGAGGAAGAGGAAAGGGAATCAACTGTCCAGATACACTAATGAGAAACAAGGTCCTTTGACACATGGGAGTCTAGAAGGCAAAATAACTTCCACTTGAGAGGGCCAAGGGGAAAGCAGTTTCCTTAGGAAAGAACCAGATTTAAGTTAGACTGTGAAAGTAAAGAAATAAGTCATTCCACAGTAAGGATTTTTTTGGCCAACAGCACACTCTGAGTTCCAAAAGATAGAATTTGGAAATCCAAAAGGTAGGATTTACATTGGAAAGAGCTAATGGGACAGATAGTGGGAAATGGTCAAAACAGCTGACTATCTTCTAAATTCATTCATCCCTACTTATGTGGTAGAAGAATCTGAATTTTTGCTACACATCTGACTACCTAGGATAAAGAATCTGAATTTTTGCTACACATCTGATCACCTAGGACAAAGACTATTTCTCCAGCTGCCCTCAAAACTGGATGTGGCATTAACAGTTGTGAAACCCACATAGAATATTACATCATCATCAACCTAGTGGCCCAATCTGGGATTACATTCTGTGAGGGTAGTTAACACTGCCCACAAGTAATCAGACTACAGAGGTAACTCATTTATTTTTTAATGAAGCCATTCTATTACCGCTTATAAAAGTTATATAAATCACAGCGTAATTGTGAAATAAAAACTTACAAAGTTAAGAGTAACCCTCTCTATGCCATACCATCAAGGCCTTGTGTACCACAGTAACAAGACAGAAGGAATCAAGACTCTTAGCAGTCCTCTACCACCTATTCAGAACTTTAAGTGATAGAGAATAAAATGTTTAAGTTATTGTCATCAATAGCTACACCTACCAATGAACTGATGCAGGGAATTAAGAGTCTTTAATGTGAAGACTTAAGTAAACACGGGTGCAAGGTCTGATGGAGTAGTCTCAGTGGTCTCTTAAGGGAAGATGGCTAGCCAAATTACACTGTAGCCTCCTTCCTGGAACCTCTCTCTTAGTTAGTACATAGTGCTAATGTAGAGCAAAGACCAAGATTTCCCAGAGAAGAAGAAATTCTGTTTCCAGACCAAAACAGAAATTTTGCCTGAGTGTCCAGTCTTCAAACTCAAAACTACAACATCAAATCTTTCACTGGAGAACCCTATTAGGGCTCATGTTATGTACATATCCTATATAATAAAACCCTAACATGCAAATCTACCTGAAGGTGGAACGACTCGTCTCTATGATTCACATTGACCACCAGGGGGCAGACACTCAATGTAGGAGCTGCCTCTGGCGAGCTGCCCCTGAGGGTCAGTGCGTTCCCACAGAGGGGAGTGCGGCTCAGTCAGAAGCCAGGCTCATGGCTGGTGAGTGCAGCAGCAATGGCTGGAGCCTCCCCTGCCTCCACTGCAAGCGGGTGGTAAGGAATGAGAAGTCCCAGACTGAGAGAGCCCCAGACTGTGAAAGGGATGTCAAACTGCCGGCTTAGGCCCAATCCCCCTGGGGCCTAAGCCAGCAAGGAGACATCCCCTAAGGGTCCCGGACTTCAAGATGGTGTAGGCTGGGCTGAGGGTGCAGGCTGGGCTGAGGTATGCACGAGGCCTTTAGTGTGGAACAGAATTAGAAATAAGGAAAGAGAATTAAGCACTAATGCTAAGAATTAAACATTATACTAATTGAAATAAGTCAATTACAAAAGCACAGATACTGTATGGTTCCACTTGTATGAAGTATCTAAGTAGTGAAATTCATACAGATAGTTAAGTAAAATGGTTGCCAGGGGTTGGGGGGAAGGAGGATTGGGAGTTACTATTTAATGGATACAGAGTTTCAGTTCTGCAATAGGAAACGAGTTTGTGGATGGATGGAAGTGATAGTAGCACAATATGAATATACTTAATGCCACTGAACTATATACTTAAAAATGTTTAAAATTGTCTACAAAAAAAAAGAAAAAAGAACAATTACATTTAAGAAATAAAACAGAGAGAGAAGCACTAACAAAAACTGAAAATTTTCAGTTAGGAAAGAGGGAAGGCAAGATTTGTCAACAAGAATGTACCTATCAATAAGTAGCAGAGCCGAAACCAGTTTGGCTCAGTAGATAGAGGGTCGGCCTATGAACTGAAAGGTCCCAAGTTCGATTCTGGTCAAGGGCATGTACCTTGGTTGTGGGCACATCCCCAGTAGGGGGCATGCAAGAGACAGCTGATCGATGTCTCTCTCTCATCGATGTTTCTGACTTTCTATCCCTCTCCCTTCCACTCTGTAAAAAATCAAAATAAGTAGCAGAAAAGCCTCATTGGTAAACAAGAATGTGAAAGATAGATAAGAAATGCAAGAACTAGATAATAAGCACATTAATACCAATTTCTTTTTTAGTTCACCTGCGTATTGGCTAATCCATCGCTAACAACTATTGATGTTAATAGTTGAAATTAATGGTTTGCTTTTAACTATGCAAGGTCTCATGTGGGATACAATTTTACTTTTAAAATATAAAAAGTAAAGGTTCTTTTCTGGGTATGCCTGAAATTATAGATAATGGTTGTTAGATGATTTGGGACCATAAAGATTAGAAAGTGTTAATTTCATGAGAAGTATCCAAAGTATTGGCAGGGATCAATCAGTCCTTATTTCTTGTAACTCTCATCTCATCTCAAATTCTCTCTTATTCTGAGTGTCCTATTTTCACTCCAAATTAAGTAGCTATTTGTTATGAATGTTTTTTCTTCATTATATAACCTAGTTTAGGTCCATTTTGAAAGCATATGTTTTGAGTAGGGCATGGTTAGATTCAACCAAATCTAAAGCCACAGTTACTTTATTGACTTTTAAAACATGTTCCTATCGATTTCAGAGAAAGGAAGGGAGAGGGAGGGCGGGAGAAAGAGAGAGAGAGAGAAAGAGAGAGAGAGAGAGAGAGAGAGAGAGAGAGAGAGAGAAACTTCAATGATGAGAGGGAATCATCATCCATCGGTTGCCTCCTGGGCATGTGCCCTAACTGGGAATCGAACTTTGGCCTCCTGGTTCATAGGCTGATGCTCAAACAGTGAACCACACCAGCTGGACTACATTTCTTTCTTATTAGCCATTAAGACTTACCATTATTCACAGTAATTATCAAAAGCAGTAAAACTAGGAGTTATTTGTGATTTATCTTTCTTCCTATCCCTTCTTCACTAATTTAAAGATTCAAACAAAGAATAGTATCTGACTTTAATGGTTTATACTCTCAGCTTCCTACATTAAAGTCTATATAAGTTACAGATTTTATTTCTTCCAAAATGTGTCAGGATTTTTTCTATTCTACCACATAGAGACATCTTACCTCCAACATGGAGGACTATATAGTAACAATCTAACTAAAGCATGTCTCTTTTGCTTTCAACATATCCTACATAATTACTGTGTGTTTTTTTGTTGTTTTTACCAAGTCATTCCTTAGCACAGATTTTTTTCTAATAGATGCTTCCTTCATACTACATTTAAAATCCTTGACATGGCTTTCAAGCTAACCTTTATAAGCTAACCTTCTAATTGGACATCCCATTATACATTCATAGCACAATGTCAAATGCTTATAGCATGTGTGCTGGATGAGCAAGCATAAACAATCCTATGAGATAGGTATTACATATTGGTTTTGTAAATAAATACTCTCAGAGAGATGGATAAACTGAGTAAACTGTCCAAGCATGTAGCTAAAATGATAGGATTTGGAATTCTGTTACCTGTTACATCTTTCTACCATATTGTGCTGTCCCCCATATACACTACTCAATTTGGTCTAGTCTTTGCTTTTTTTAAAAAATATATATTTTTATTGATTTCAGAGAGGAAGACAGAAGCATCAATGAAGAGAATCATTGGTCAATGCCTCTAGCATGTCCTCTCTCCCCCAAACTGGGAAACTAGTCAACAATTCTGACATGTGCCCTGACCAGTAATCGAACCTTGTCATCCTGGTTCAAAGGTTGATGTCCAACCACTGAACCACACCAGCTTGTCTTTGCTTTTTCATCGTTGATATCCCTCCAACTCAGGTTTTGCAATGTTTTACAAACTTCAAAAACCCAAAAGATTTCAGAAGTTCTCAGAGAGAATCCCTTATCTATACCTTCTAGTATGCCTACCATCCAATTTTTTTCCCCTTCAGCTTTAATGTCTGTAGTTTGTCTTACAAAAAAAAAAAACAAAAAAAAAAACAATAAATAGCCCTAGCTGGTTTGGCTCAGTGGACAGAGCGTGCTCTGGGGACTGGAGGGTCCCAGGTTCCATTCTGGTCCAGGCGATTCCCTTCCAACATTGTTTTTATCTCTCTCTCTCCCTTTCCCTTCCCCTCTGAAATCACTAAAAATACATTTTAAAACTGTAACAAATATAAAGTTATAACAGTGCTTATTGAAACCACACCAATCTCCCCCCAAGATCACCAGATTCACGCACTTGCGGTGAGTGTCCACAGCCCTCTTTGAGAATCAATGAACCTGACTTTATGCTCCTCGGGGCAAGCAAGAGTCGTAACATTTACGAAGAATGACAACATAAAATTCATTCAGAAAGCCGATTTACTGGTGCTTAGTATGCCAGGCACTAAGTGTGCAAAATTAAAAAAAAAAAGAGGCTCCTACTTCTCAACGTCAAGGACATAAAAGTTGCTGAATAAATATTTAATTGGGGGATTAATACCACGTTTGAGCATCAAAGTTCTGGAAAAAATTAACTTCCCAGCAAAAAAAAAAAATGCACAAACATAGAACTTTGTATACAATTGTGGGGAGAGGGGAGCGACTATGAACTCCTCGGAAGCCCAATCCCCACCAATAACCAGCTCCAATATATAACTACCAACATATAACTGAAGTCTCTGGGAACGGGAATCCCTGCTTCCTAACCCTGATTATATGCCTGGCACCGTGCGCTGCATACAAAAAGCCACGTTAGGGTGTTTGCTGACCGGTTTCCTCTTAAAGTCAATCAGATGACATCGACCACCATTCCCTCCCCGGACTTCCAAATGCCCGTCACCGCCGCCGCCCTCCACCCGCGACACTACCGACACCCAAACTCGAAACCATCCTTCCGCTACTCACACGTGGGCTACCCGGTCACTCCCCCGTTTAGCTTTCCCCTTCTCCTTATACAGCATATAGAGTCCCCCGACTCCCTCCAAACCCGGGGCTCCCCCCGATGCTGCATCCCCACCGCTGGGTCTTGCTGCCCACGGGGAGGCGGAGAGTCACGGATGCTCCACGTCGCCCACACACACGCACCCTCCGTGAGGCAGGAGGCGTGGGGATGCGGTGCCTGCCACGACTTCCAGACCCTTTCTCCGCCACGTCCAAAGGTGGAGGGATTTTTTTTTTACCTTGAATTCCAGGACAGCGACGGCGACTGTCTACTCCACAGACCGGGGACCAGTTGCCAAGATGCTTCCCGACCTCCCTGTCACCATAGCGACTTCTGGAGAGCGGCGCGCCCTCCCTCTTCTCGCGATACTTCGCGGCCCAGCGTCAGGCTAGGCGAGCGGGCCGGGGACCTCGCCCCGCCGAACGCCCGCCCTCCCCGCTGTGAGCGCTGTCATTGGGCGGCTGCAGCGCTGCCTCCAGCCGCGGGCGGAACCTCACTCTTTTTATTTTTTTATTTTTCCTCTTTCAAAACTCGCGCTGTTCGGGCTTTCTTGGCAGTATTTTTTTTAAAAAAATAGCGCTGTTTCCGTAGGTTCCCCAGGAAAACGCTGTTTCGGACAAAGTGCTTTCACTTAGTAAAGAGTCTCGCGTCGTCCGGGTTCCCCACCCCCGCCCCCGCCCCCGCCCGCGCCCGCGCCCTCCAGGAGTACGCGCATGCGTGCAAGCGCCCCCCCAAGATGGCGGAGAGAGTCGCCGCCGCACTTTTTTTCAAATAAGGGGCTCCCAGAAAGCATTGCGCACGTTTGTAACGAATTTCCGTTCGAGTTTGTATTTTAGGCGCCATTTTCGAGTGGAGGACCCGGAGCCGAGACACCGGGGAGAGCGGGGTGGTCTGTGCGGCCGCGTCCCGCCTCGGCCGGAGTGGGCCGCCCCGCAGGTAAAGTGC
>PVJN01011300.1:0-54497 GCA_004026805.1 Lasiurus borealis
TATTCTTTTAAATCTCTCTTCATTTGGATAGTGGAGATTTTTGAAGCAAGGAATTTTCCAATTTCATACTTGGGGCATATAAACTTAACTACCAGGAATGAGGAATAAAATATTAGAAGGGATTTGGGGGGTTTTATCCTTCAATAAATAGACTGTCACTTACTCCTAAGTTTTCATTAATATATCTCACTCTCAACCTGCTGCCCCTGGTAACACTTTGAGTTAAAGTGGAAAGTAAGTGCAATTCTACGTACCGAATTCTTCCTATTTCCCTCTAGCCCTGCATTAAGCCAGGGGTTAGATAATAGAACAAAGAAGTTAACATTTTTTTATAAAGAATTTCAAAAAATCCTCTTGTTTTCATGGACAAAATGAACCCCTGATTTAAAAGGTCTTGGTGACTTACATTTCTTAGATCTTTTGGGGATTTTGCCATAAAAGTAAATCTGATATCTATATTTGTTTTCTACTCTGCTGCAGACATTTAAATTTTATCTTCCTTTATTCTGTTAACTCAGGTGCCACTACAGCTATGAATCACTTAACAGCAGATATACATTCTGAGAAGTGCAGAGTTAGGCGATTTTGTCACTGTGAAAACATCATAAAACACACTTACACAAACCGAGAAGGTATAGCCCATTGCTCCCAGGATATATGCATGTACAGCTGTTACTGTACTAAAAACTATAGGTAATGTTATTATAATGGTAGGTATCTAAACATAGAAGAGATACTTTAAAAATACAGTATAAAAGATAAAAAATGGTACACCTGTAGAGGGGGTAAGGCCAAATTACTGTACACTACTGTAGACTTTTTAGACACTATACACTTAGGCTACACTAAATTTGCAAAAATATATTTTCTTTTTATAATAATAAGTTGACTTAAGCTTACTGTAACATTTTTACTTAATAAATTTTTGAAGTTTTTAAACTTTTCTACCTTTTTAATAACACATAGCTTAAAACACAAACACATGGTACAGTTATATCAATATTTTTCTTTATATCCTTATTTTATATTAATAGCTGTGTGAATGCCTTGCACTACAATGTTATGATGGCTATGATGTCACTCGGCAAAAGGAATGTTTCAGCTCCATTATCATCTTATGGAACCAGAGTCCTATATGAGCTGCCAATGACTGAATCATCATTATGCAGTGCATCACTGTATTCCTTTATCCTTAACACTTTTTTTTACATCTTTTCTTGACTCTCTCTCTCTCTCTCTCTCTCTCTCTCTCTCTCTCTCTCTCTCTCTCTCCCAACCCTCTCTCCCTCATTCTCATCCTGTCTGTGAGTTCATGTCTTTTTCAATACTCTCCTGTCACTTCAGGTGGTTTTGGAAAGAATGAAAAATAAATGATCTTTAACCAATTACATTTAACCAAGTAAAACAGATTTAAAATTCCACATTTGTTAAATACTTTCTCCTCAATATTTACCAAATTGTCCTCATCCTTCCAAATTAGAAAACCAAAATACTCATCGTGTTGAAGAACATATGTGGGATTCCAAGGATATTAGTTTTATAAAAGCACACCTTTAAATTGGGGCATCTTATTTTAGGAAAATAAAGTGTTCATGAGTAAGCATGGCAGACAATTTTATGTGATACATTTACCACTTTTTTTTAATTTAGTGTTAACTCTGGGAGCTTTTAAAGCAAGACATAGTATTCAAAATATTATCTTCCAAAATGTTGACATTTTAATTTTTCAGGAAACCAATACATTTAAATAATCCCAAAATTGAATATTAATTTAAATTTTCACAGTAAGTCTTATGTTTTGACTTTTAATTCCCCAATTAAGATATATCATTTGCTATGATGAAAGATACATTGATCTGAGTTATATATTTTTTCCTCTGTATAACAATTTGTCATTGTTCAACAGTGGTCATTTTTATAAGTCAATAACCCCCATTCTGTTCTATTATAGTGATTTTGCATAAATTTTTAGCACATTAGATTATAGAGTACATATTAACAACATGCCACCACTGTTTATGTTAAGCTTGATCATCAAGGTGAGGTAATTTTTAGAAAAACTTTTGACCTTTACAAAAAATAACACTTATGACTGAAACTACTGATAAATCAAGTATTTATTTTAAAAAGAAAATGCAGTAACTAGCCTTAAGTGCTGAGATATGATGTCAAGTTTTCACCATTTAGTTGAAGAATTATCTTTATTCAAATACCTGATTAGCTTTATTTCATAGGTTTACTTTTTATCTTCACTTATATCTAAATCACTTTTACATATGACTGTTACTATTGAATGAAAAATCAATCAAAAGAAATGTTTAAAATAAAGGATAGCTATATAATTTCTATTCACAATTTAATTTATTTATTTATTTGTAATTTGTTTTGTTCATTTTGTTTTATGTATTTATTTTTATGGACCAGGTCTGTGACTGTTTTGGGAAGGAATTATATCTAGAGCTAAGGTCTCCTGAATGATGAGGTAAGCCCTCCATTTCACAGTCTCTTTCTCATATCTATAAAGTATATACATTTATATATGTATGTATATATAACAAATAACATAACTATATATTTATATTCAAATATAAGTGCCTTTTGAATTTGTCTACTGCTTTTTCACCCCACTAGCTTACTTCAAGTTGTCTTAATTTGGGAGCTTCAATAGTCACCTAACAAGTTATTGTACTGTTTTCCTTGCTTCACTGCAAAATATTCTCCATAACAGCCTGTACTATTGTTTTATGATATAAATTATAGCATATAATTGTATTCTGTAATATCCTTCATTGGCTTTCAAGTGTAATAGCTTTTCATAGAGAACGTTTTCTTTCATGGAGCAGCCTTCTTTCTTAAAGAGCGTGATACCTTTACAGGGAGTGGCAGGATCGAGTGATTTTCAAGGGCAATTCTACACAATGCAGAAACTTTCTCTGACACTCAAACCTGGCCAACTGTATGGAAACAGCAGACTTATCAATATATGTTTGCACTCTGATTGTTAAACAATTTCCAATTTTTTACATAGGTTTCTCATACCTCATACACATCAGTTGCATGAAAACAGCTGCATAACCATTTGCTCCGTTTCTTTTTTTTTCTTTTTTTTACTGATTAAGACATTACATATTTGTCTTTATTCCCCCATTGCCCTACCATCACCCTCACTCATTCCTGCACCCCCCTGGTGTCTGTGTCCATTGGTTAGGCTTATATGCATGCATACAAGTCCTTTGGTTGCTATGTTTCTTAACATTACTTAGCAGTGGAGAAATTTCATGAGCCATTTTCAAACATGTAGGAACCTATGTAGAGGGAATATTATTAAAACCGCTAGGGGGCAGTGTTGCCTAACACCACTACACTTAAACAGTACCAAAGTTTTGACTGAGGCAGGAGACTTGTTCTAGAATAATTGTCTTATGAATAGGCTACTTTTAGTCTATTCAAAAGTGATTAGATGCCAATCATTTCAAATAATTAATAATCTCTGATTATAGCATATGTCTTTCTTGTATCTGAACCTACATGATCATTAACTCAGATATGTGTTAATACAAATTCCTTATTGTTTCATCTAATTTTTCAATATCTAATGCAAAGCTACACTAAACTTATAACTGATCTTGGCTTAGGATGTATGATTAGTTAATAATATATCTATATAAGTTCTTGTGTTTTTTCCAAATAGTTTAAATATTTATTTTATAAAATAACTGTATTTTATATAAAATAGTTTTAACACAAAAAATTCTGATTTCAAAATTTTTAGTTTTATTTATTTATTTTTTTTTACTTGCAAACAGTTCTCCAAGCTTATGGTTTGCAACCTCTATGATGTATTGTTTTTGGTGGTTTTTTAAAAATATATTTTATTTTATTTTTTTACAGAGAGGAAGGAAGAAAGCTAGAGAGTTAGAAACATCAGTGAAAGAGAAACATCGATCAGCTATTTCTCGCACACCTCCTCCTGGGGATGTGTCCTCAACCAAGGTACATGCCCTTGACCAGAATCGAACCTGGGACCTGGTGGTTAGAGGAAAAATTTTATAGTTTTAATAAGCTGTCTGGTACAAAATGTGTATATTCTAAAAAAATAAAGCAGGTATTTGCATGTGTTTAAGCAATAATATATTAACTACATGAATTAACAAAATTAATAGTTTACATCTCATATAATAATGAATAATGAATTTATACAATTATGTTATTAATTCATTTACATGTGTATTCTTTTTAGTTTTAAGTCTATTTTTTAAGAAAATTGCAAACTACTATTTCTTTGGATTTTAAATATAATAAAAATAAATTAAAATAATTTTATGCATGGAAAATAAATCAAAGAACAGAAAATCAGTGCTCTGACCTTTTTACATATCTTTCCTTTTATTGGTTTTTAGAGAGAGAGGAATGGAGAGGAATAGAAAGAAAGAAACATGGATGAGAGAGAAACATCATCAATTCATCAGCTGTCTCCCCCACACCAGAAATTGAGCTCCCACCCCAAGCATGTGCCCTGACTAGGAATCAAGCAAGGGACCTCTTAGTTCATGGGTTGATGCTCAGCCATTGAACCACACTAGTCAGACTCCTCTGTCCTTCTTATGTCAGATAGGATTATACCTATTCTATTTGTACAATTCTAGGCTGAATTTATTTTATTTTACTATTATCTGTTCTACAGAGAAACAAAACCAAAGAACTCACTGATTCTCTCACTCCTTCATAATGATGTTGCAGAAATGCTCTTCCATTAAATTCCTACAATCAATTGTCTTTTTCTGAATGTCTGCTTCTGAGGAAACCTGACCTGAAACAGTGGGGGACACTAGGATCATCAAAGTTGAATTAAATGAAGAGATGAAACAAGTACTAATGTATGGTAGTTCCTGAACATTTTCTTTAAAAAAACTTCTTTTCTGTGCCCCCATGGGTGAGGGGCTCTTTCAAATTTTATCATATTTCAGATTGTCTTAATAGTAACTAAAAGGCATTAGATGCACAATAAATAATCATAATAAGATTTGCATTAATACCACATTAATGTAAATAATGTTTTATAATACATAATCATAAGAAATACGCTCAAGAGAATAGCAAACAGGATTTTTTTTCTAACATTACATAGGTTTTGAACATATTTCTAATTAATAAACAGAAAAAGTATCTAGATTTTAAATATTGCCTATTCACAATTATCTGCATTTGTCCAGTTAACAAAAATTAAGGCCTAGTTTTTTTTTCCTTTTTCAATCTTAATGAGGAAAAGTTAGGATGTGCCTTCCATTTGGCCACTGTGATATTTCCCTAGATAAAGTCTAGCAAGAAGTTTTATGATTGCTAATATCATAGTCTAACTAATAACAAAGGTAAAATATCTGCAGATAGTCTTTTTTTATTTGAATGATATGAAATTCTTTGAGATTTAGGGCTTATATTCTTCTATGTGCATTAATAGATTATCCTATCTAATTAAAAAAAGTAATATGCAAATTAACCATCACTCCGCTACACCCATAGGCCATGCCCACAAGCTACACCTACTAGCCAATCAGGAGCAAGTATGCAAATTAACCCTAACTAAGATGGCTGTAGCCACCACACAGAGAGCAGGAGGGAGGCTTGGGTTTCTCCAGCAATGGAGAAAGCCAAGCTTTCCATATATCCTGGTGGGCCCAGGCCTCCACTCAAGGCTACAAAGTTTCAATTATAGAAGATAAATAAATCCCAACAAAATTGTGCACCCATGGAGCTGGAGATAGCAGGAAGCTATGGTTGCCCCTGGCAATGGAGAAAGCCAAACTTTCCTTACACCCTGGATGGTCTAGGCCCTTGCTTAAGGCTACTAAGTTTCAATTATAGAAGATAAATAAATCTCAAAAGAAATGGCTGCCACCATACAGTGAGGAGAAGGCTTTGCTCTGCTCTAGACTACCAAGTTTCAATTGTAGAAGATAAATAAATCCCAGATATCAGGGCCTCAGCTTGGGTCACTGGGGGGAGGGGGCCATGGCTGGCCTGAAAACTACCACAGACCCCTTTCCCAGGCTACCCCACCCCCAAGGGAACCCCCACCCTGATCTGGGACACCCTTCAGGGCAAACCAGCTGCCCCCCACCCATGCACCCGGCCTCTATCCTATCTAATAAAAGAGTAATATGCAGATTGACCATCACTCCAACACACAAGACGGCTGCTCCCATGTGAACACAAGATGGCCACTACAAGATGGCCAACAGGGGAGGGCAGTTGGGAGGGACCAGGCCTGCAAGGGAGGGCAGTTGGAGGCAATCAAGCCTGCAGGGGAGGGCAGTTAGGGGTGACCAAACCAGCAGAGGAAGAAGTTGGGGGTGACTGGGCCTCCAGGGAAGGGCAATTGGGTGGGACCCAGGCCTGCAGAGGAGGGCAGTTAGGGGCAATCAGGTTGGCAGGGGAGCAGTTAGGCATCAATCAGGCTGGCAGGGGAATGGTTAGGGGGTGATTAGGCTGACAGGCAGAAGCAGTTAGGAGTAATCAGGAAAGCAGGCAGGTGAGCAGTTGAGAGCCAGCAGTCCTGGATTGTGAGAGGGCAGCCAGACATCCCTTGAAGGGTCCCAAATTGGAGAGGGTGCAGGCTGGGCTGAGGGACACACACACACACCCAACCTTCACCACCACCCCTCCCTGTGCACAAATTTCATGCACAGGGCCTCTAGTGTAATATAAAAGTTTGCTTGATTATTGTCATCTGATATTTCCAAAGCTTGACTAATGATTAGAATAATCTAAAGAAATGTTTCCAAAACCCACTCCCAGACCTAATCAGAGAGGGTCTATTTTTATATGTGGAATTTAATTTGTATTGACTTAAAGATATTTTCTTCAAAATCTACATGCTGATGTGAATGTTCAAGCATGTTTGGCAGTTGCAAATGTTGAGGGGAATCACAAACAATCAAAATTTCCCGAGTTGTTAAGAAACATTTACTTATTTTGGGTCCTCAAGAATTTTTGGCTTCTAACTGCAATGGGAAAATTCTATAACAGAATAAAATCAAGTCATCTGGTTTAGATTAAGCTATTTGACAAATGAAAATAAGTATATAACAACATCATTTAAAAAGTCAAGTATATTTGTAAGACATAAATAAAATTATCTCATGCTAGAAAGTAAAAGTATGTGCATAACTATCTCTGAATTTATTTAATTACTCTCATATTTCACAGTGTTGAAATAGCCATCTGTTTACTTGATTTTAGAAAGGAAGAGAATGTTTATTCCAGCAACTTACACACTATCAGAATAAAAAGGCAGAGCAGGAAAGACTAAGCAAATGTCTAAAAATGAAATGGTGCTGATTCAGATGGTAAAGGGGATAAAATAAAGTTATTCAGGATAAAATCAGGAAGTTAAATTAGAAGGAAATAATCAGTAGTACATATCTATGTGAACCTTCGTTAAAGAACTCACAGGCTAAGGGAAGATGACAATGGTTTGCAGAATGACATATCCTTGTATGGTAGATCATGCTGTGACACATGTGGTCCATGCTGTGATCAAACTTCCAGCTGCCAGACTGAATCACTGTTCCTCTAAGCACAAGAACTGGTCTCTGTCAATGATTTACAGCCAAATCTTTTTCAGGATATTGATTCAACTTGTATCCAATAACCAACTGGTTCAAAGGCCAGCCTTCTTGCTTATATCTATGATAACTCTGTATTGTGGAACCATTTTCTATAGTCTTTTCTCTTTAATAAACATCTTTCAAGTAGAAGCAATGACTGCCGAAGTATGTGTGTGCACATAATAAACTGATAATGAAAAATAGATTTAGGGTGTTTTTTGGGGGGAAAAAAATAAGTTTTGCTAAAAGTCATGAAAAAGAACTTCTTCAGTAACAATTATAGGCATATGTGTTGACATTATAAAAGATTTGACTTTCTGAAGTTGAAAGTTTCTCTTCTGTAAAACAACCTACTGTGTGTGCAGCCATTCATCTTCTCCCATTGCATTGACCCTGTGGGATGTGGTGGTAAAGTAAACTGACACAAATATACTGGATGCTCATGATGCTCACTGTGAGTAACTCTGGCCCAAGAGTCTCAAGTCTCTGTTAGAATCCATAAAACTGTGGGAGGATAACTTACAGGTAGGTTAACATCTTGGACTCCTCATCATTCTTGACTCTCTGAAGGGCCATCCCAGCTCCAGATCTCCTGAAGAATGAGCTGAGACCTCTGTTGCAATCTCAATCCAGATAAATCTTTCTTCTGCTCAATCCTGAGTCCATCAGTTTCTTTCAGTAATATTCTTGAAAGTGCTCTTCAATAAAACTACAAGTAATTGTCTGTCTCAAAGTCAATTTTTGAGGAAACTTGACATGAGACAGTGTGGTTATTGATTCATATAATGAAGGAGAGCCTATAACAGAATTTTTAACTAGATCTCGCCTAATAGTGGAATACAAAGTATGGCCTCATCACTAATATCTTATGGCATTCTGTAGTAATGACACCATTAAAAGTTCTGTTGCAGTAGACTGGAATGGGATAAAGTCATTGGTGAGTACTGTATTGGTCAAGATTTATTAGTAATCACAGAAGAACAACTAGATGTTATATATAAGAATGTGTTCAGAGATTTGATGTTGACACAGTCATCTCTGAAAGCTGAGTGTTTATATTTGACATAGAGCTTGATGTCCACAGGGCAGGCAATTGGAGAGAAGATAAATAGAAGCTGAAACTCAGGAGATGAAGAGACTAAAATACATGCCAGTATTTCTACCTCTGATTTTAGTGATGTGAGTTTTCTATAGAAGCAACTGACATCCTTTGTCACAGAACTAATCACACACCTGACTCAGGAGCCAGATAAGCTGCAGGAGGATGTGTGGTTAGGTGGAACATTTGCAGGCATGAATGTTCTCCCAAGCCAATAAGGTAAGCCAGCAGATAAGTGACCTGTGTGAGTTACAAAGACATCATCATTGAACTTCCAAAAGAAAACAAATAAGAACAACAAAACAAACTTTTGTTTCGTTTCCAACCCCTCAGAATTTCACACAAAAATGTCTCTTGTGACCTACTCTAACCAGAAACAGAGAAGGGATTTCAGAGAAACAGTTCAGCCCTAACCAAATGGAGCCAATTTAAAGCCACAGCAGGTGACTAAGGCATGTGAATAATTCAAGGAAATATTTATAAAGACAATGAAATATGATGGCTATAGCTGAGTTTTGCTGAGTACCTCTAATATATTAGTGAAGACAATAAATATACAAAGTGAGATAAAAGTGGGTTTATAGTAGTGAGAATAGGAAGCACAGAGTTTATTCTTATATTCTTATTTATTAATTATTGTATTATTTTTCATGAAAATTTACATTTTCTCCATACTGCATGGCTAAAGATGATTCATTACTAGATTTAAAAAAAACAAGTGAGAGAGTCAGAGGATCTTTTTTGAGATATTTAATGAAATTTTCATCTTAATTAGCCAAAAGACAATGCAAATAAACTCAGTTTTAGACCTAGGAATTAATTATATGGGTTGGAAAGTATAAGACAAGGCTGAATTTTTAGTACATCATGGCCCTGCTTGAGCAAGAATGGATCCCTGAGACTTGGGATGGAACCCAAGAGCTTCCTTTACTCTCTGGACACACAGAAATGCCTCCTGTGACCCTAATTTGAAAAGCTTCTTTTCTGAGCACAAATATGAGCCCTTCTCTGGATTATCCCTAACCTCCCCTTCTCCTATCTCCCATATTAACAACTATGGCCAAGCCACAATATATGATGGAGCTGATAATATAGAAAAAGACTATACATAGATAATACTGTAGACTCTATCCAACAAGAATAGGGCAGTGTCAGGATCCTGAAGATCCAAATGGATCAAGTAAAATGAGATATTATGTTGAACGTTAGAGCTTTTTCAAAATGGTGTTATTGCCCAATTATATACGAAGTAAAACCCTTGCAAAGACTAATGTGCTATTTCTTGGTTCTAGAAAGCATGGAAGAATAATGGTCCCACTAAATGAAATAGAAATGCTTGACCTGGCATTTGTGACTGGCATGGCAGATGGAGAAAGGAGAAACCAACAGGCTTAGAGACATAGGCATGGTCCATTGAAAATGCCACATCTGGCCTGAACACACATTAGCACACTGTACTCAGGAGGATGACCTGCATAACACTCTCTTTACTAAATGGGGGAGGGAGAGGTAACACTAGTGAGAGAGGAATCAGCATTGCTGAAAAATTCAGAGGTAGCTGTCAGCTTCAGGCTGGGGCTGTGAAAAAGACACTGTTACATAACAGATATATTAGAGCAATTATGATAATATAATCTCAAATTTATAAAGACCAAGAGATGAGGTTTAATCATCAGATGCAAAGTATGTTCACAATCAGAGATAAGCAGCAAGATCAGAAAGGCAGCCAGTGATGGAATTCAAAAAACTTTCAAAATGTGTATTAGAACATTTAAGTCTTAGGGACAAGAAAAATAGATAGCCACCAAGAGTATTTCTCAAATTAAACAACCTAAAATGATTAAGGAAAAGATGGTTAGATAGGTTCATTGAGAACAGAGGTCCTAATGAAATTTAGTATCTTTAACCTAATTTCTAGCCAGTTTTCTGACCCAGAATTCATTAATTAAGCAAAAGACCAGATGTCCATGAGGAAAATCTTTGCTACAATGATTTCCTAAGTCCATCCTTCCCAAAGGGAACTACAACCATTTATTCATGTAGTTGAATACTGTGGTAAAGATATTTAAGGCACTATTGAAAATAGTGTCCATTTCTATGTTTATACCCAGATATCCACAGTATCATTACATCATGTTCCCAATTCCATTTTCTCGGGGCAAGTGGACTATCCAAATGGAGTGCTAAACCAGGTACTGCTCATGACGGGTCTACTCTACAGTGGATGCACCCTGTAGTTATTTATCCGTGTTTAATTGTGTAATTAGAATTGTCATACTTACTCAGTAACAGAAGCCTTATATTGAAAAACTCTGAAATGGCCACCCCCCAAAAAACTCATGGAAAATGTTAAACCTAATACAATATCAACCATATTATGGGAATGGCAAAATTTATTGCCACCTTAAAGACTCAGAGCATGCTGAGGTGATGGTTACTATAATATCACACTTATCTTTCTGACCTGTAAAGAAATAAATTATGGCAGATTATATTTGACTATACATACTCAAATTCAGTAGTCTAAATTTCAGCTTTGTGCAAGATTTTATATTCCAGAGCAAATGAAAACAGCCTCATGTACATAGTATGTAGTCATTCATTTAGAAAATGTGGAGTTTTTGAATCAGAGAGGGTTTTTTTTTTTAATATATCCCTTTCACAAAGAAGGATCATAAATAGTTTACATTCATATAGGGTCAATACATTTCTGGCTTTGTCCCAGGATTATATTAACTCCCTTGCCCTGTATCATAATGTATTCTGAAAAAATTTCATCCAACTTGAGAACCTTGAAATAATACATTGGTCCATTATATTGATTGCATCATGTACACCAGAACATATGTGCAAGAAGTAGAAAGTATACTGGAGGCTTTAGGAGGGAGGACACAAGCTCTCCAAAAAGTGGGAAATAAATCTTATGAAAGCCCAAATAATAGTAGAGACTACTACAAGATATCCAGGTTACAATGCAAGCAGCACTACACATGAGCCATCTGTGGTGGGAGACGATGATGTGTATGGTATCTATGGATAATCCAAGGAGAAACTTGCAATGCATGGTTGGAAAGAGAGCTTCTGGAGATTACTAGGCATTTCAGATATTGGGTATGTGATTATGAAAGAACAGTGACTATTCAGCCAGAACTGGCAATAAAGAACATCGTCTTTGTCCCACATGCCATAATATTGACAGTTGCTACAAAAACTCGCTGTAACATTAAAGTAATAGATCCTGGATCAAGCATATGCATGTCCAGGGGGCACAAGTGAGCTGCACAAACCAGTTCCCAAACAACATGTCATCCAAGCATGGTTAACTGATGTCTTGCTATCTGCTCACATCTATAGGTATGCTATTCTCTCATAATGAACTGAGAGAGGAGAAGACTTAGTCTCAAATGGATGCAGTACAATTTGTATCTAATATATTATATTGCTCTACAGACCTGCTCAGGAGTATAGCGAGGTTGAATAACATGAAACAGAGAAGTAAGGGAACACTGTCCCCGTGAACAGAACTTAGAGGAATCTACCTTTTAATCTACTCCAAGTGATGGGCCATGGTTTAAATACACACAGATTTAAGAGTACTCTCTCTCATCGATGTTTCTGACTTTCTATCTCTCTACCTTCTTCTCTGTAAAAATATCAATAATATATATATACACACACAGATTTAAGAGTAATAAATATTTTGGTTGGTTGTTCAGAAACTAGTAAGGGGAAAGATTAAAAGGTAAAAGGCACAAAGCAGTTTTTAGAAGAGGTTTATGGATTCATTTAACCATGTGGGCCAAAGTAAGAACTTTGTATTTCATGTGACCCTACAATATAGATGATCTACCATATAAGAAGCGTTAAACAACCAAGCCAATTGAAAGACTCGATCAGATAATACCATCCAGACTTAATCAGTTGGCACTCATCATGCCAGATGAATGGAGTAGCTATGGTGGCAGAGATTTGAGGGTATGCCTGGTTTCAGCAGCATAGAATGACATAGCTACCAACCACTTTTTTGGTTCCAGGAAAAGTCCAACATGCCAAGTGGAAATCAACGCTTGAGGAGACTGTCTAGACACGTGGTGGTAAGTTGATTGTGTCGGATTCTTTCCAATAGAGAAAGGGCGCTCATTTATCTTAAATGAAATCAATACACATATCGAGGTTATGGATTTACATTTCCTGCTAACCCTGCTATCTGAGAACTTACAGTGTGTTTGATTCATCAACATGAAATACTGCTTAATATCACCTCAAAGCCAGGAACTCATTAAAGAGAAAAATGATTGTGCTACATGTCTCTGGGTATACAACAAAGGAATTCGCCTTTTATACATAGCTTTTTTGAACTACATAGAAACTGATAGTCTCACAGTGGGATAAAATGCTGATAGCCTGATAGTAAGACGCTTATTTAAATTTTATTTTTCAATTATAGTTGACATTCAATATTATGTTATATTAGTTTCAGGTGTACAGCAGAGTGGTTAGACAATTATATAATTTACAAACTGATCCCCTTGACAATTTAAATACCCATCTGGCACCACGCATAGTTATTTCAATATTATTGACTATGTTCCCTATGCTGAACTTTGTAAAACCCATAACTATTTTGGAACTACCGATCTGTACTTCCTATAAGACACTTTTTGCAGATAGTCTCATCTTCTCCTTTGAGACATGTATTTACATACTGAAAAGTAAGGCCATAAGATCCTTCCCCTTATGTTTTCAAGGTAACCCTATATAATAAAAGTCTAATATGATAAGTGTCCAGTCATCCAGTTGTCCATTCAACCAATCAAAGCATAATATACTAATGACTAGAGGCCCAATGCACAAGATTTGTGCACAGGGCAGAGGATGGGGTCCTCAGCTGGGCCTGCAACTTTTCACAAGCTGGGACCCCTCAGACATCCCTCTAGCAATCTGGTACCACTGGCTCCTAATTGCTGGCCTGCCTGCCTGCCTGATTGCCCCTAACCGTCTCTTCTTCTGCCCTGACACTATGGCTTTGTCCAGAAGGACATCCAGAAAGTTGTTCAGTTATTTGGTCTAATTAGCATATTATGGTTTTATTATTATAGATATCCTAAGGCTGCTCAACTGCTTGCTATGGCAGCCAGGAGGCAGATGCTCCAACTGGTAGGTTAGCTTGCTGCTGAGGTCTGGCCAATTGGGACTGAATAAGAGGGGCTGGACACTTCCTGGATCCCTCTCACAGTTCCCCCAGCTGGCCAACCTTCCATGTCCCTCCCCCGCCCCAGTCATGCACTGGTGTGTTCTTTGGTCTGTCCTGTACACTCTCATAATCCAGGACCCCTCAGGGAAAGTTTAGGAGCCAGTTTCAGCCCAATCCCACAAGCCAATCCCTGAGGGACCCCACTGGTGTACAAATTCATGCACTTGGCCTCTAGTTAGTTTAGAGAAAACCAAAGACTTCTATCTCTCAGAAGAAATGGGTGGGAGGCACTAGTGTCCCTCTTGTATATAACTGCCTAGATTTATATTCTTGCCTACTGTATAAACTGTACTGTGTAAAGGTAACTGGCTCTTACTGATTCACCCAGGAGGTAAAAATTAGACATGGAGAAATCAACATGTTTTTTGCACTATAAGTAAATAATAATCTGCTATGCTCCAGATACCAAGCATGAGCTTTCAAAATAATGTAAATATATAAATATTAACTGAAAGTATAAATGTTGATTTTAAATATGAATAATATAATATAATAGAGGCCCAGTGCATAAAATTCATGCATGGGGCAGGGGAGGGGGGGAATGTCCTTCAGCCTACCTGCTCTCTCTCCAATCTGGTAACCCTTGAGGGATGTCCGACTGCCCAGGATCGGGCCTAAACGGGCAGTTGGACATCCCTCTCACAATCCAGGACTGCTGGCTTTCAACTGCTCACCTGCCTGCCTTCCTGATTGCCCCTAACTACTTCTGCCTGCCAGCCTGATCACCCCCTACCACTCCCCTGCCAGCCGATTGATGCCTAACTGCTCACCTGCCAGCCTGTTTGCCCTTAACTGCCCTATCCTGCAGGCCTGGTCACCCCAATTTCTCTCCTCTGTCAGCCTGGTCACCCCTAACTATCCTCCCCACAGGCTTGATCACCCTCAACTGCCCTCCCTTGTAGGTTTGGTCCTTCCCAACTACCCTCCCCTACTGGCCTGATGGCCCACAACTGCCCTCCCTTGCAGGGCCATCTTGTGGTGGCCCCCCACATGGGGGCAGGATCTTTTGACCACATGGGGGCAGTCATCCTATGTGTTGGAATAATGGTCAATCTGCATATGACTCTTTTATTAGATAGGATAGAGTCCTGGTGCACCAGGCCAGCTGGTTTGCCCTGAAGGGTATCCCGGATCAGGGTGGGTGTTTTCTTGGGATGTGAGGTGGCCTGGGCAAGGAGCCTGTGGTGATTTACAGGATGGCCATGTCCCTCAGTGACCCAAGCAGAGGCCCAGGTATCTGAGATTTATTTATCTTCTATAATTGAAACTTTGTAGCCTGGAGTGAAGCTAAGCCTTCTGCTGGCACAGTCATTGAAACTCTGTTGCCTTAAGTATAGGCCTAGGCCTGCCAGGGTGTGTGGAAAGCTTGACTTCCTCCATCTACAGGGGCAACCCAAGCGTCTCTCCTGCTCTCTCTGTGGCCATACCCATCTTGGTTGGGTTAATTTGCATACTGGCTCTGATTGGCTGGTGGGCATGGGTGGTGGGCATGGATTGTGTGTGTAGTGGAGGTATGGTCAATTTGCATATTACTCTTGTATTAGATAGGATAGGGTATGGCAAAGGTATTTTTACAGTTGGCTATATGGAAAATAATACGATAATTAATAAATAATAATACAAGAATAAACTCTGTTTCTCATAATCATAATTGTAAACTTACCTTTGTCCCTTGGACCAGGAGTTTTATTGCTAGCTTTACCCAGTGGCCAGATAAATTTCTATTGAAAGAGCACAAAAAACGTTTTACATAAATGTTAGAGGCATGCTTTAAAATTAAATACCCATTGCATATAATATGAAGCGAGAATTCTCATGATCCATCAGCAATGTATTACAAATAAAAATATGAAAAAGATATATTAATTATAAAATAAGTATATAAAATAAAATACAACTAACTTAATATGAATATAGATATTAAATATGACATGTAAAATATATATAAAATGTACATATAAAAATGGGACACTAATTTAATGCTCATGACTATATATTTAAAAATGAAATATTAAAACAACTCTACATATGAATTTCTCTTTATTATTTTAGTTACTTATATGTTTGATTGCTTGCATTCATAATTTTCAGACATATTTCCAGTATTATTTTATAATATAGATATCTTATTTTTTACTTCTTTAGGAAATTCTAATTAGATTTATATTACATATATTAGAAATTATCCCTTCATATATTTAACTTCTGTTTCATATTTTATGTCTCTGTGAATCATTATGTTGTATTGTGTAAACATTTCTTCAAATACATTTCTAAAAGTTCTTAGTTCATTTTCTGTCTAATTCAATATAGTTCCTGCTTCTTCTCATTTATTTTGAAACATGTAATTTCTGTTGTTGAAAATAATAATCATGTATAAGGACCCAGGAGATTTGACTTTGGGTGGTAGGCACACAGTGCAATATACAGAACATAGAAACCCACACCTGAAACCTATATATCCATGTTGACAGGTGTCACCCCAATAAATTTAGTATAAAATAAAAATTAAAAATACAATAAAAATAAAACACTGGTTACAAGAATCAAAAATAACAATAATAATACTTATTTTTAATTTTGTATCTTTAAATCATAGTATGCTAAGTCATTCTGCTGGTTTTTATTTACAGTGGTTTTTTTTATTGAATCCTTAATAACTTTTACTGTGAGATGTCAGTTTTAATTGGAAATTTATTTGGGATATTTACTATAAACCTGATATAATATATAAGGGTTTCCATAAAGAACTGATAATTATATACAGTGATTAACAAATGACTCTCTCAAATATAAACAACACCTCATTTTTTTTGTTTGATAGTATCAGATAATGACAAAGCTAAGTGAAGATTTTATGTTTACAATATTTTACGGATATAGTTTTGCTTTTTTACCCCGCTTTCTTATCAATCCTGAAGTAATTTCCCTTAAACACCCAAGGACACAGGGAGTTATTTTTGTTCACCCTTAATTTAGGCATAGTAGGGGGTAAATTCTCTTATTAAACTTATAGATGACTGGAGCTTGGATTCTGTTTTTTTAATTATAAACTACAAGAACTTGTCAAAAATGAAATTCTGATTTTTTTTATGAGTTAATAATGCCCTTATGACCAAACTCTTCCCAAGACTTCGTTTACTTTTCTCAATTCCCAATTTCTATTACAATCAGCCTGAGAATTCCTTCAATTTTAGTGAGTCCATTTATTTTTATTTTGTAATATATTTTTATTTATTTCATGGAGGAAGGGAGAGGGAGAGAGAAAGAGAAACATCAATGAATAGAGAGAATCATTGACCAACTGCCTCCTGCATGACCTGCACTGGGGATCAAGCCCACAACCAGGGCATGTGCCCTGACCAGAATCAAACTGTGACCTCCTACTTCATAGGTTGATGCTTAACCATTGAGCCTCACCAGCCAGGCTAGTGAGCCCATTTAAAATATATTAAAATATATTTTCAGTTGTTTTTTCTTAAAGCTCTTGTAAAGATATTTAGTTCATGTCCTTTAATCAATCATTACTCTATTCCACAATTTCTGCTTTTATAATAAAGATTTGAATTTGCATTCAATCACATTTAAGTTAGCTGCTCCTTCTTTTGTGAGCCTTAATTCTTAAAATAGTATGCTCAAAACTATTATTTCTCATAGTTTTTATTTTTTTAATTTTTTTTATTTTTATTTTTCACAGAGAAGAAAGTTAGGAACATTGATGAGCCGCCTCCTGCACACCCCCTACTGGGGATGTGCCTGCAACCAATGTAGGTGCCCTTGACAGGAATTGAACCTGGGACCTTTTAGTTCACAGGCCGACGGTCTATCCAAACTGGTTTCTGCAATTTCTCGTAGTTTTTAAATCAATCGTTTATCAATGTGATATAAGGAATTTAACCTCTTTTATTACATCAACTTCTACTGAATTCCCTTTCATCTTTTAACTGTTAAATATATTACTACTTTAACATTGTCAAAGTTTATAGTTTTCAAGATTCTTTTCATTAGTGTATTTCTCTTTTGTGTTTTTCTATAGATTGAAGAAATTACATACTCTTAGTAATACACCTTTGTATTATTTTTATGTCACTATTTTCATCTGCAGTACAAAATGGCAGTCATAAATTAGAGGCCTATAGTTATAAGTTGGTTAGTCTATAAAGTAAGAGTTTAACATTTCAGACCTTTAAGCCTCTGACTGCAAGACACATGCTTTGTCTATTAACTTGATTAATTCACCGAACATGTATATGTTTTTTAGAATAATTCCGTTCAATGTATTAAATAATTTGTGCTTATCATTTGCATGTTAGACCCATAGAAAAGGATAAATATTCATGTGTAAATTTAGAACTCTGTTCCTTTAATGAATCTACACCAATAAAAGAAAAGGGTTCAAAATGACCATACCTCCACAATGCCCACCAGCCAATCAGGAGGGAATATGCAAATTAGAAGGACAAAGCTGGAAGTGGTCCACCACCTAGCCACTCCAGGTGCAGAGCAGCCAGACGGGGCAGGACACCTGCTATGAGAGGGAGGCCAAGAGTGGCACTCCAACTGCAGTGAAGAGGAAGGTCACAGATGCTGGCCAAAGTCAGCAGCAAAGGGGCAGACTCTGGCTGGAGTGAAGGCAGATGGCAGTGGCCAGAATGAAAGCCTGGGACCCGGGTGCCAGAGGAAAACCAGTGCCAGAATCCAGGGAAAGGAAGGCCTATTGAATGAATCTTCATGAAACAGGACTCTAGTAGTTCTATAAAACAATACTGGATCAATTTTCTTCTTATAAATCATATTAGTTTCTTTAATACTTTTTCAATTTGCTTTTGTATTTGAAATTTGCTGTTATACAACAAATTTTGTTTGGTGTATTTGTATTTTAAGATTTTTAACATCTGTATTTTTCCTAATAGAAACAATATATGCTTATTTTCCCAAAACAATATAATTTTTGCCCTCCTAATCATTTTTTTTCTTTTATTAAATTTTTTGAGTTGACATTGGTTAATAGAAACCTGTCTAGAATCATACATGTTTCAGGTTTGGATTTCTATGTTACATAATCCATATATTGCACTGTGTGTCCACCACCCACTAATCATATTTTTTTTTAATGAATCCACTTTCATTTTGAAAACATTTTCAAAGCCCTATGGATTTCTGTTATAGTACAGATGGGTTGCGGCACAGATATCAACCTTATATTCTTTTTATTGAGTTTTGTCTGTAGAACCAATATTCGCTCTTTCTTTTCATTTAAAAAGTTATTTATGATGTTGATTCTTTTATGAATGACATAAACTTTCTGAGTCCTTGTTTATTTTAAACAGATCTTTATGCTGTCAGGTAATTTAAAATTTTCATGTGGTATTTGGGAAATAAATCTAAGTACAAATTACTTAAGTTCAAATATTTAAAAGGTTTGGTATGTTGTATTTTAGCATTTGGTATTGTTCATATGTCAGTAATGAGTATTTTTAATGCTTCTAATTATTGTTTATTATGGGGACCTTAAGGATTGTTTATTAGTGGAGTTATGCAATTTATTTTGGAAATGTCTGTATGTACACTTTTAATTTCTTGTACACTCTTTTCTAAACTAATATATTAGTATTCACATATTGAATATTTTCTCTTATATTTACTTAATATTTTTATCCTCTTATTCTTTATTATTTTGAAAACTTTCATTATATAAGTGATAAGCCATAGGATTGAGGTGTATGATATAAACTTTACATATGTATTTATATATATATATATACTAGAGGCCCAGTACATGAAATTCATGCACTTGCAAGGGCCCCTCAGCCCAGCCTGTGTCCTCTTGCAGTCAGGGAGCCCTCAGTGGATATCTGACTGCTGGTTTAGTGCTGCTGCGGAGGCAGGAGAGGCTCCCACCACTGCTGCTGTGCTTGCCAGCCATGAGTCCACCTAAGGGCTTCTAGCTGAGTGGCACTCCTCCTGCATTAAGCATCTGCCCCCTGGTGGTCAGTGTGCATCATAGCGACTGGTTGTTCCAGTGTATGATCAATTTACATATTAGCCTTTTATTATATAGGATGGGAGGGACTGACACAGGTCAGAGGGGAGAGGGATAGACATAGACAAAAGTGTGGAGATGGGGGCACTGGATGAAGGAAGGTAAATGGGGGGAGAATGGGAGACATCTATAAGTGTCAACAATAGAATGAAAACTACACACCTATTAGGGAAAAAAAGATACATTATGAACTGTGTATTTACTACTTTTCATAAACTTAAAAAATATAAACAGAAAGAATTTTGTCAAGAAAGGAGTGTTGTTGAAATGTTTTTGTTTGTTTGTTTTTTCGTTTTCATTTTTTTTAATGGTAAGGAAGCTTCAGAGCCCCTTTGAGGGCTGGATTTGTTCTGACGAAGAGAGCAAGCAGCAGCATTTTGGATAACCTGCCTGAAATGATTTAAAAGAGAAAGGGACAGATTCCCCAAGCCTACAGTTATTTGTAATTTATTTTCTTATTCTAAAGAAGCTATTTTATTCTAAATAAAGCTACTTTTGAACCTTATTAAAAAATATCCCTCCCCTAAAATTAGTCCTTCAATTTCAGTAAACTTTAGGCCTCACATAATCTGTGTTAGTCCCTGAGTTCATTCATTATATTTATTTGCTCCTTTTAATTCTTGTTCTAGGGCAGTGGTTCTCAACCTTCCTAATGCTATGTCCCTTTAATGCAATTCCTCATGTTGTGGTGACCCCCAACCACAAAATTATTTTCGTTGACAGCAATTGTGTTTCTATAATACAGGCACAAAGTTAATACAACTTTTATAAATATTTGTTGAAGAAACATAAATTTCAGTGCCATGATGCATTATTTTTCCTTCTGCTCCATCTATTTATTGAGACTTTCCTGCAAAGCATAAGGCTGAGGGAATGAGCAGGTAGAACAAAGTTGCTTTTGCCCAACCTTAAAGCCATACTTTGATTTTACATAGCAGATGCATTTCTGAATGACATTTTGAGTTGGGTATATTAGATTTTGCTAACATCAAGTCCCTTTACTCATAAAGATTATTTTTAGTGATGTTTAAACATTTCGTACTATGAGGTGCAAAATATTTTTCTTATTTCAATAATCTTTGTGCATTCCTCCTGTAGTAAATTGAATTATCAACATGGTAAGTCTATTTGGAAGGGTCTGCTTAACATGGGCACACCAGTACTAAATTCAACTCTAACAATGACTAATTCTCACACCGTGTGTGGAATTAGATGGCTGTTGGACATAACTATTTCTTTTGGTCCCTTTGCTCCCACAGCACCCGCTTCAACCAGAGGCAATGTCTTGACCCTCCATGACCTCTTTGTCATGGTGTCCATGGGGTGTCTAGTGCCTGAGACCTTGGCAGTCAGACAGGCATTGACCTTCCCAAGACTGGATTCCGTAGGCAGAGGCGAGGCAGTGAGGCACAGGGGGAGAGCTTTCAGGCAGGCTGGCTGAACCCAGTAGACTGGCAGTGGCAGCGGCCCTCCTCCCCCTGGTTCTCCTCCCCGGCTGGTGGCCAGACAGATGAGAAGAGCAGCAGCTGCTGGCGAAGCCAGGTGGAGGCTCACAAGGGTGGAGAGCGGGAGGTGCCAGTCCAAGCCAGCTTGGGCGAACACTTCTTCCCCGGCTTTTGGAGGGTGTCGGGGACAGAGATGCACCCCAGCTTCTGTGCTGGGACAGGGCCTGGAAAGGAGGGAGACTGTCTCCTCCCCCATTGCTGGGTGGGACATTGTAGGGGAGGGGCTGTGGATCCCTAGTCCAGGCCCACCCTCCCAGGGATGGGTTGCAGGCTCAGGTGCTGCCAAGGCTGCTGAACCCTTGGGCCAGGAAAGAACATCTGAGCCTGCCCTGAAGCAAGTCCCTGGATGGGCAGCAGGTGGCAAGAGTAGACAAAGAAACTGGCCCAGGCTGGATAGGGGAGGCACACAAAACTTCTGCCCAGGCAATGCAAGGGCCATGGGGTTGTGGCAGATAACAAAGCACTGGCCTTCATGGCCTCAAGGCTGGCACATGGGGTCTGAGAACCTGGCAGGGTATGGGACATGCCTCTTCTGCCTCCACCTGGCATGGGCTCTGCTGTGCCACCGGCTGGGGGAGGGTAGGGGCTGGCCCACTGTGAGCCACTTGCCGTCTACAGCAGTTCGTCAAGTCCCCTGCGGGCTGGAGAGAGGCGACCAGATGTTTGGTCATCCTGGTCATCGCGGACACTGCCTTTATATATAGATAGATTTTATGTATGATTTTAAAGTTCTTCTAGTTTCATATATATTTTTATTTTATATTCTAATCCATTTACTAAGCTTTATTTGCCAAGAATAATTCTATTATTTATAATTTTATAAAGTTTGTTACATTTTTAAACATTTATTTGTATTCTGATCTCTTTCAGGATGCTCCTTTATGATTGTTGAGTGTGCCATCTTCTCAAATTTATGTGCGAACATTTAATTCAAGAATTGTTAAAAACTTATCTTGATTCTTTAATTATTTTGACCTTATTGGATTTGATTATTTTGTTTGTTTGTTTTGGGCATTTGTTTGTTTCTCTGTTTGGTCATTCTGTTTTATGTTCTTGATTCCTACAGCAACTGATTTCCTGTTTGAAAAACAACAACCACAAAACAAAAACAGATATGTCCCTAAACCAGTGGTTCTCAACCTTCCTAATGCCATGACCCTTTAATACAGCTCCTCATGTGGTGGTGACCCCCAACCATAAAATTATTTCTGTTGCTACTTCACAACTGTAATTTTGCTACTGTTATGAACTGTAATGTAAATATCTGATATGCAGGATGTATTTTCATTGTTACAAATTGAACATAATTAAAGCATAGTGATTAATCATAAAAACAATATGTAATTATATATTGTGAAATATTTATTTCTAATTACAAATAAATGAAATTTTGTCTTGAATCGTGGTGTAGCATGGGTAACAGTCTTCATATAACAACAGTAAACTACATTGCTACACTTTGCTACACCGAGGAGCAGTCTGTTGGTTCCTAAGACCATGGGAAATAGGTGTTTTCTGCTGGTCTTAGGCAACCCCTGTGAAAGGGTCATTCGACCCCCAAAAGGGTCATGACCCACAGGTTGAGAACTGCTGCCCTAAACAAATCTGTCTCTTGATGGCATGTCTAACCAGAATTCTGTGCAAGTGAAGCAAGTACTAGTTGGATTTACTATAATGTACTTGGATGGTAATAAGCCCACAGCAGACCTTTTTTGCTCTTATTTCTGGGGCAAAGTGAAGAGAGCTTTTAAGTAAAACATAATTAATTCTATAAATAATCCAGCATCTTCCCAAGTAGCTCTTTCAATTTTTCAGATACTTGCTTCATTTTTCGGCCTAAGTTTTCTGTGCTGATAATGCAAGATTGAGATACAAACAAAGGGCCAAGTAATCTTGGCTCACTCTACAGACTGTGAATTAGCTATCTTGATTGCTTCCATGTACTAGCAACTCTCCATGCCTACCCCATTAGAGAACAGAGAATATCATCTGGGCTAAAACCTCCTTCAGAGTGCATTCCAGACTATGGCTTCCTAATCTTTGCTCTGTGTGAACCAATGTGCTTTATTCTCTCAGAAATTTATCAGAAAATCTCTCAGGAAATATATGAATAGTGATATCTCCCCTGCCAATTCCCCCACAATACACAAAAATGCATGCATTCTCTTCCCTATTACACATTTTGGATAGATTTACTGTTATTCACAGTGACTTGGCAAAGTTAAACATGTATCCTCAGTCAACATTCTTGGGACAATACCCCATGTTGATTATTTAAAACCAGTGGCCCAGTGCACAGAATTCATGCACCAAGGGGGCTTCCCTCAGCCCAGCCTGCACCTTTTCCAATTGGGGACACCTAGAGAGATGTCCAATTGCCAGTTTAGGCCCATGGGATGGGGCCTAAATTGGCAGTCAGACATCCCTCTCGCAATCCGGGACTGCTGCTTCCTAACTGCTCACCTGCCTGCCTGCCTGCCTGATCATTGCTAACTGCCTCTGCCTGCCTGCCTGATTGCCCCTAAATCCTCTGCTTGCCTTCCTGATCTCACCCCCAACTGGTCTCCTCTGCTGACCAATTTGGTTCTGATTGGTCTGTTTCTATGCCAGTCAACATCTCTGGGCCTATCAATGGGGCCTGATCACAAAGGTGCGGCTGATCAGCAGCCCTGGTGGAGGGCTGGAGAGAAATGGAGGTGTGGCTGCTGGCCATACTGGGAGAGAAAAAGAGAGGCAAGTGCTGATCAAAAGCTGCCACAGAGACAATAGATCAGTCTCTGCTTCTCTCTTCAGGCTTCTCTCTGGCTCTGATTTGCAGCCCCCTCAGTAGTCAGTGCTGGGGTACCACACCCACAGTGGAAGCCACAGCAACCCAGCACTGACTACAAGACTGACTTCTGATTGGTCAAACCTCAGTCATTATGAATCAGGGATTTTATATATTAAGATAAGCTCTATTAAGTCATTAATACTGAACATGACTTAAGCATTTCTTGAGCAAGTTTCTCTTGTCCTAATTTCATTTATTTTCTTTTTTATAAAGTACAGTGACAAAATATCATGATTCTGACAACATGTTAAATAGTCATGAATAAGGTAAATCTGTTAGGAATTGGTGAAAAGAGTGATGTGATATTATCAATAGCATAATTATGTAGTACTAGTAAACAGGTTGTTCATATGTATAGAAATATAATATATATTTATATATAACAATCCTATATAATAAAGAGGTAATATGCAAAATGACCATCACTCCAACACACAAGATGGCTGCCCTAATGTGGTCAAAGATGGCCAACCCTATGTGGAGACAAGATGACTGCCACAACATGGCTGGCATGGGAGGGAAGTTGTGGGCAATCAGGCCAGCAGGGCAGGGCAGTTAGAGGTGACTGGGCCAACTGAGGAGGGCAGTTAGGGGCAATCACACTTGCAGGGGAGGATAGGCAAGGCGGGTGACAGTGGAGGCCCCCCAATCACCCTGCCAGTTGCCCCACAGAGGAAGGAGACTGGCGGTGGTGGTAGGGGATAGGGCCACCAAGTGGGCAACACCAGGTCAGCCAAGGCGGGTGCCAGCAGGGGCCCCCTGATTGTCCCACCAGTCACCCACAGATCAGCACTGATCAGCAGCCAGGCCTAGGGACCCTACCTGTGCACAAATTTTGTGCACTGGGCCTCTAGTTATATATAATTAGTAATGATTCTTGATAATATACATAGATATATTACTGTGTATAGTAATCTATCATTTGAAGTCATAATTATAATAAAAATACTATTTACATATTTCCTAACAGCCTTGAAATTGATTTCAGATTTAACAGTTTTGAAGGAAATGATAAAACAAGAACTAACTTCATAAATATAATTACTGTGATTTGTTATAATATCAAACTAATTATTGGTCACAATCAAACTGAATTTTAATTACAAATTAGTTCATAGTATTATATATTTCATTCATAAATTATGTATCAAAATGACATTTCCAACTTCCCTTTTACATAACATTTCTACTCAAGAGTAAGCACTTAATTCAGATGATATATGTGAACGCTTCCAGGAAAAATATTAAGAAATAAAATTTGTAGTGCTTCACTAAAGAATTCTTATAAATAGGTTCATTTTGAGTCATTGCAATTACAGAAAAGGTAACAACTGAGGTATTTGTTATGCACAAAATACCTCAGTGCACAGGGGAATGTTTTGCCAATGTCGTTAGCACTGAATTATTTTTAAGTTGGAGTAATTTTCCTGTGTTGTGAATACATGATGTTTTATTATTATTGAACACTTAATATGCAAATTTTTTTCTTATTATGCACCCTTAAAATATAATACAAATAATTCAGAAAAGGGACAATTAGAGCAATATAAAATTATGCATATATTGTTCTTGAAAACACACCAATCTATAGTTTGTTAAAATTTATGAATGTTCACTGCAGTCTTTCTAGCATCCATTATTTTTAAATCCTCACCAGAGGATGAAACATCAGTGTGGGAGAGAAACATCATAGAGCTGCCTTCCTTACATTGCCTGATGGGGAATCAAACCTGCAACCTTTTGGCCTACGGGATGATGCTCCAACCAACTGAGCCATCCACCCAGAGCCTCATTGTTTACCTTTTCATTCTGAACCCCTCTATCTGTAAGGTAGAAATTTTATTTTTTGTCGCTGCAGATGGAAATTATACCTCCCAGTGGTTAGCAAACTCATTAGTCAACAGAGCGGCAAACCCCGGCCTTGAGAGCCGCATGTGGCTCGCGAACCACAGTTTGCCAACCACTGCTCTATCCCAATCTGTTCTGATTCTTCTGTGTTTTTCTGCATATGTTCTTCCCCCATTGACCACTGGTAATTTAAAAACTCTTTTTGGATTAAAAGCACTTTTTAAAATTAAAAGAAAAGCATCCTCTCCCTACATTCTCAACAAAATAACATTGAAAAGTCCATGGCTAATATTTGAAAAATCCAAATTTATTAAGTATATTAGTAAAGATACATTAGTAAAGAAATCACATTAGTTATTTCAACAGAGAAACTGTTAACATAATATTACTAATTAAAAAGCCTCCTTCTTTTAGTGATCCCTCTAACCCTCTACTGACAAAACCTAACACTTTTCCATCGGATAAGAAGACACTTTTATCAGCTAGAACTCCAATGGCACAAAGCAAGACACATAAGGGCAAATTTGGAACATGCAGTCAATGAATTGATAATTGAAAAGAGTCTACTCTACTCAAAGGGAGTGTATTTCATAAAGATATGCACAGCAGAAATAGGGATTATTAGGGCAATCTCTCCAAAAAAAACATGTATATTCTGATTGCTCAATTTATGTTTGTTTCTTTTCAGCTAGACTAAACTTTGATCAAAAGAAATTCATCCTAAAATGCTACTAAAAGTTTAAAAATGCATTTTGAAGTATAAACACTACCTTTATAATTATTCAAAGTGTGTATACATATTTTGGGAATATATATATATATTTTGATATGCCTATTAGATATGTAAGTAGATTTATTGAGTTGTCAAGTTGCATATTTTACTCTGGAAACCAAGTAATATTTCAAAGTTGAATACAGGAATTCTAGAGGCATAAATAGATGGTATATACACTAGTCATATTGACTGTAAGAAATGCCAGAAAGGTGTGCAAATAGAGAAAGGCATAGATATGAACCAATGTTACCACAAAATTAGAGGTCTAGAAAAACTAGATGGTACGCAAAGATGTTTCAAAAGGAGCATCCAGTGTGAGAGAAGGAGAAACAGAGAGACTATGACCTGAAAACAAAGAGAGAGTGGGGGTGAGAAAACATAGGCACAAGCCAATTTTAAAGTATTTTTTTCCATAAAGAAAAGCTAAGAAATCTGATACTTGAGGAGTGATATGAGAACCAAAATAAGCTTATTTTAAGGTGAAAAGTCTTTAATAGAATATTAATTAATATTCTCTTTTTTTTTGGAACTTTTGTTGATAAGCAGAAGTTGAAAACAGCACAAAATAACACACATATCCTATACAATAAAACTCTAATGTGAAAATTGATTAAACAGTAGAAAGAGTGGCAGAACCAGTCACTATGACATGCACTGATCACCAGGGGCAACCGTCAGTGGTGATGGGGGGTGGAGGGGCTGCAGGACTAGCTGGCATACACCCTGCCAGTTGCCTCTTACAGAAAGAGGCAACTAGCGATGGTGATAGGGGGTGGAACCGGCCAGTGGGCAGCATCAGGCTGCCAGCCAAGGCAGGTGCCAGCGCCCCTCCCCCTACATGGCCCTGATCACCAGCCAGGCCTAGGGAACCTACCCTATACATTGGAACAGTCTCTTAGATTTAAAAATTAAAACCTGGCAAGGCTACTCTTAACACTGAAAAAACGGGATGATGCAGCAATTACCTGCATGGACTCTGGCTACACATGTTGTAGTCAGACCTGATTCTGACACTTATAACTGTGTGACAAAGCCAGTTACTTAACTTCTCTCTGCTTCAGTTTTCCTACCCATAAGATGGGGAAAATGGTACTACTTCCTCAGAAGGATCATATTATGTGCTACTTTTTATAATCAGGGCAAAAAATGTAGCTTCCCATACAACAGCAAGATGCCTTTCACCTGTATGAAAAGTAGGGTCACTGTGCATGCAGCATCCCAGATTGCCAAGAGGGAAGTCCTACTGCCGGTTTAGGCCCGACATTCCTTGAAGGGTCCCCGATTGTGAGAGGAGGCAGGTTGGGCTGAGGGACCCCTGCCCCATGCACAAATTTCATGAACTGAGCCTCTAGAATCTGCCATTACTTCTTATCTCTTTGAATGGTTTACTTGATTAAACTAGGCTATCCAGAACAATATCCTATTTTCATTACCTTCATAGTCACCTGATTAGGGATCATAATTACATCTGCAAAATCCCTTTTGTCATATAACTTAATAATCATAGAGGTTTGTTCCTGAGTTTTGGCATCAGAATAATAATAATAATAATAATAATAATAATAATAATAGGAAATATATCTCATAATACTCAGCGGCCATAATCCTACTTGTAGGCAGCTTGAGGGACATTCAGGTTTATTTTAGAATTCTGTTTACCACAGGAACTAAAAAGTTGAGCTTAAAAGGGATTTTTTAGGTTTATTCTGATTTAAAAACATTACACACACACACACACACACACACACACACACACACACACACTAATGTAATCTAAAGGAATCATTATAATAATGATTCTTTTGACTTCTGTTGGATAAGAAGAAAAGTAAGAACATGCAATGATGTTGGATGGTGTAAAAATAGTTTTAATGGATTGGTGTTCTTGGTGAGATCAAATCAGTGTTCAAATGTGATACTAAAGAAAGTAGACTTGGAAGAAACCAAGATAGTGGCATAGGTAAACACCTAAACTGCTGTCTCATACAACAATTTCAAAACTACAACTAGAAGACAAAATGGACATCATCCAGAACCACAGGAAGGCTGGCTGAGTGGAAATTGTACAACTAGAAGGAAAGAGAAAAGCACACTGAGACTCAGAGGAGCTGCAGGAGGCAGAGGTACTGATATGTGCACACAAAGAGGACTGGCAACTGAGGGTGCAGCTAGCTTTCTCAAGCGGGAGGGAGACAAAAGCTCCCAACTGCACTGAACTCCAGTTATAGGCGAGAATCTGGAAACCCAGACTCACTCATGGAGAAACTGAACTGTCTGGCAGTGGCTGGACAAAGAGCTTCACAAATCAGAAAAAACTAAAGGAGTTCATCAACATCAAACCAGTATTCTATGAAATGCTGAAAGGTATTCTTTAAGAAGAGGAAGAAGAAGAAAACAGTAAAGATAAAAATTATGAACAACAAATACATATCTATCAACAAGTGAATATAATAGAATTAGGGTCATAGAAAGAGAGTGGACTGATAATTCTCAGGGAGAAAGATGTGAGGGGGGTGCAGGGAGAGACTGGACAAAAATCATACACCTTACAGATGAAGATAATGGAGGGAGGTAAGGGCAGTAGTGGGGTGGGAGCCAGGTGTAATAATCTGAACAATAAAGATTTATTAAAATTAAAAATAAATAAATAAAAATAAATAATAGAAAAAGAAAGTGGGCTCAAAAGTTTGGATATAACCACCAGTTGAGCAGCTTGGGTGGCAGGAGATGGTCCAGTGGCCAGGCAGCCCAGGTTCACCAAGCCATTAGTTGCACAGTGGCCCTCAGGTACCCAGCACGCACAGGCCTGCTGCCAAAATGCCCAATCCTGCCTCATTTAGTTACATGAGGCATGCAGCCAGCTGGTGTCAAGTTTGACATGCTTTCGAGGGACAGTCAAGAAGGAGTTCAAGAGGCGGTGGACCATGTTGTCAGCCAAATATGCTCCTTTAAAAGTGCAAAAAAAAAAAGCCAAAAAAAAAAGGCAGCAGGAAAAGATAAATCTGCAGACAAAATAAAATACAAATGAAAGGGAAAAGGGGAGCAAAAGAAAAGCAGGCTAAAGAACCTAAAGAAGATCTACCTACAGAAAATGGAGAAACCAAAAATGAGGAGAGTCCAAATGAAGCAGGAGAGAAGAAGCCAAGTTTGATTGATGTCATATACTATATCTTATCAGTGCTCCCTCTCTCTCCTCTTGTACAATCCAGAGGAATATTTTTATCAACTATTTTGTAAATAAAAGTTTTTTAGTAGCTCTAGAAACATTTTTAAGAAGGAGGGAACTCCACCTCATCTCATACTTTTAAGTGTAAATGCTTCTTTTTTTTTCTCCCAGTGGTGAAATCATTTGCTGATTGTCTATTTTTTGAAAATAGTGGGATATTGAATATGAGAGATTTCATTGTCTTGGTTGTCAGCTTAACATTCCAAAGGTGGGGTAGTTTTTATATCCTATAATACAAAGCATAGTAAATGGCAATTTGGAGTCAGTCGTGTGTTTGCTGTCTTGAACATTTTAAATTACTTATATCCACTTTTTGGTAGGATTGTTTCCTAAAGAAAACCATTCCTTCCTCTTGGCTCTCCCTGTTAGAATTGTGTGCATCACGACATCTTTGGTGTAATAGTCCAGTTTTCCCAGTAACTTTGTCAATATGCTGTGAAAGATTGAAAGTTTGATTATATTATATATTTTATATATATATATATATATATATATATATATATATATATATATATATATGATATTCAATTATGAATTAGTGGGACTTTAATGTAACAACATATCAACAGTTGAAGATATCGGTACTTGATACTCTATTAAGAAAAGTTAGCCTCTAAATTTTAAGCTGGAAAGTCACTGGAATACTGTTTAGAAAAGAAACACAACTACATGACTTTACGTTTTTGGGTCATATGTTAAGAACTAGAGCCCCGATGCACAAAATTCATGCATGGGGGTGTCCTTCTGTCTGGAGTGCACACTCTCCAATCTGGGACCCTTTGGGGGAATGGCCAACTGTCAGTTTAAACTGACAGTTGGACATCCCTTTCACAATCTGGGACTGCTGGCTCCTAACCACTAGCCTGCCTGAGTGCCTGCCTGCTTAATTGCCCCTATCTGCTTCTGCCTGCCAGCCTGATCATCTCCTAACCACTCCCTTGCCAGCCTGACTCACTCCCATGCTGGCCTGATTGCTCTCAACTGCCCTCCCCTGCTGGTCTGATTGCCCCCAACTGCCCTCTTCTGTTGGCCTGGCCCCCACTAATTTTCTCCCCTGTAGACCTGGTCATCCCCAACTGCCTTACCCTTTTGGCCTGGATGCCCCCATCTGCCTTCCCCTGCTGACCTGATCACCCACAACTGCCCTCTCCTGTCTGCCCTATTTCCCCCCTACTGCTCTCCCCTGCCAACCTGATCACTGCAACTACCCTGTCCTGCAGGCCTGGTTCCCGCCATTTGCCCTCCCCTGTTGGCCTTCCTGTGGTGGCCATCTTGTGATGACATTGTGGTGGCCATCTTGTTACTACATCCCACGATGCCACCTGGGCTTTTATTATATAGGATTGTGTACAAATTGAAATGTCTGTGTTCTGATCCTCAAAACCAATAAAACCTCAATTATGAAAGAATTGTTTGAGGCACATGAAAATAAAGTTAAAATGCATTGGGTTACAAAGTTGGGTGTGAAGGAATTTAGATAACTCAGTGACATAATGAAATCTAGGTTGCATCCATGGAAGTGAGAAATGAAAAGGTCAAAATCAGTTTATGTCAATGTAGAAATGACTAAGAATGAAGTATTAGTGAAAAGAAAGACAGTGAGCCATATGCTAAATTTTTTTTAAGAAAGAGGATATAGGTATTTCAAGCAAAATGCTAAAAAAAAATTACAGAAAGGAGAGTAATGGTACTTCAAGTATTCTGTTGCCTGTCACTCTTAGTTGGAAGGCTGATTAATTTGTTGGTAGTAATTTGGATTATTTCTTTAAAGAAAGGAGTCAAAATCAGTTGGTAACATGAATGAGGAATAAATACAACACTTCTCTCAGAGTTCAGTTTTTTACTGAAGAAAGAAAATACAGCCATAGCTGGTTTGGCTCAGAGGAGAAAGTGTCATCTTGTGGGTTTAATTTCAGTTCAGGGTACATACCCAGGTTCCAGGCTCAATTCCCAATAAGGGCCATGCAGAAGGCAGCAAATCAATGACTATCTCCCATCATTGATGTTTCTAACTCTCCTTCTCCCTTCCTCTCTGAAATAAATAAAAATATATTTTAAAAAAGAAAATACACATACATACATACACACACACACACACACACACACACACACACACACACAACAGTTCAAAGGAAATCCTACCATCAGGAAACAGAATAGTCAAAGAACAAGATAAGAAAGTTATGAATAACTCTGAATTAGTTCTCAAATAATCATCTATTTATTGTTTCCCACAGAATGAGAATATATCCTTATGTAGTAAAACCCATTGTTTAATGTTTAAGTAATATAGACATCAACAATGGTACCTTAAGTATTATTTTTCTAATGGTTGCATTTTGGAAGTCAGATACCACCAAATATAACAAGTATAATATTTATTATTCAATATACTTGTTTTTAGTAAAAAAAAGCTTTCTTCTTATAATTTTTGTTTCTAAATTTACCATATTTGTTACCACATTCTCCAATTCAACTTGAAGCAATTTGAGGATATTCTGCCTTGCAAACATGTGCATTGTGATCAGTGTGTCTCGATCACAGATATTTGCATCACTTTCTATTTCATTGGGGGAGGATTTAATTAGTTCTATCAAATTTAATCAGTAAGTAACATGGCATTTTATTAGATAAGTTATCACTTTTTTTCCAATGGATTGAATTTTTAGCTATTCTTATTGACTAAGTTCACACTCTGAAATGAAATTTCACTAATTAAACCTCTAAAAATATTAAGACTTCTTTACTACTCTATATTTAATACTTTATATTTTGTATAGTGTCTAGCTCATGTCTCCTTTCCTTAGTGATGGCTCAAAAGGTTGTCAACACTGGGTATATATTGCTGCATCCCTTCCTTCAGGTGCTAAGGTTAAAAAGATAAATGACAAAAGATTCCTGCCCTCTAAGCTTTCACAGCCAAATATTGGTTTTTAAAAAAGAAACCTACTGTTATAGCAAATGTTAATAATAAAGAAAATACTACAGAAATACCATCTAAAAAGTAATTTATTTTTGGCATAATGATGGGTATATAAAACTCAAGATCCCAGCTTTGAAAAGTGACTAAGTCAAAGAAATGATAGTACATATACAATGACCTGTAGTATCTAAAGGATATGTCATATGGTGCATTGCTTCTCTTGAGAATCAAATATTTTGTATGACATGGCTGTAAAACTTGTAGTGAGGCAATAAAGGGAAAGTTCAGAAAAATTATGTCTTAGTTATTATGCCAAGAAGGCTCAATGTTACCTTGAAAGTAAACATTGATGTAAGATTTGCCCTTACTTCTCCTTTAACAGCCTCACTTGGAGAAATACCCTCTTAGTCAAGCCAATAAGAATCAATATAATGTTTTGTTTGTTTTGTTTCCCTTCATGCCCTAGAAAAGAAGGTTTATGCTTATTCTCACAGAAATATAAACTACCATTTAGTCATATTAGACTATTTGAACAATTATTTTATTGCAAAATGTTTGTATGACTGATTGTGCCTGCCTAATAATGTGAATTATTTTAGTTATTTTCCCATTTCATCTTCAAACACTACTGAATGCAGAAAATACCATTATGTAGTAGTACTTAGATTAGACAAAACACTAAAAACAATTGATTTTACTTTCAAAAAACAAGATTAGTCACCATTCTAGCCTGATTTCCAAGATAATCCTCTTGTCACTTATCAAGGAAATATTATATAGCAATAAGCTTTACGTGTGTTACTTTTTAAAAAAAATGGAAAGAAAAAAATAGTTTTAAAATGCCATGTGCAATTATTGAAAATATTAATACAAATATGTCTTTACTTAATTATTGTATTTTAACTTAATAGGTTACTATTATTTCTGAAGCATCATTTTGTGATGCATTTTATATACCTGTTTTATAATTCCTTTTATTAAATGGAAATCATCCTGTATAGTTGCTACACATTTGAAAAGGCTATTAAAAATTTTGTTTTTAAAGCCTGCAGTTTTCAAAAGAAAAAAGTTAGTAATGAAGGAGAAACACGGTATGATCTCACTTATTTGTGGATAATAAAGAACATTATAAACTAATGAACAAAAGGATAGATACAGAGGCAGTAAAGCATCAAAAAGACTGTCAAATTATAGCAGGAAGGTTAAGGATTGGTGGGGTAGATAAGAGATCAACCAAAGGACTTTTATGCATGTATATAAACATAACCAATGAACATAAGACACTGGGGGGTTAGGGTATGCTGGGGGGGAGGGCAATGGGAAGATATGTATACATGTAACTCATTAATAAATTTTTTTAAAAAATTAGTTGTTATTATCATGATTCACAAATAACTGAACTAATAACAATAATGATTATAACGAAAATAGTAAGAAGTGAAAAAATATACATGATCTCAAACAGCAATTTTGTTGTCAGTGTGAATGACAGTCAAATACTTTCAAAATCCATCTGGAGAAAACTCAAAATGGTAAGTTGAAAGAAGATCACACTATTTCAATCTCTCCACCTTTAATGAGATACCATTGTGAGATACCTGCTCTGAATAAAAAAGACATTGTAAATTATCTTTATGCTTCCAAAATATGGGGTAAATAAAACTAACTTTACTATTTACCTTAGCAAGCACATCTATAGTGATTTTACCATATTTTGATATTTAATATATAAGCATTATGGAAAAGATATCAGGGAAAAAACATGTGCAATTATTTTTTAAGGTAGTGGTAGAAAATTTTCTCAGATTTTTTCCTAAGCTTATAATAAAATAATGAATAAGAAGGACAAAATATTTTAGTGCCTACCATGTATTCTATTTTTCAGTATTATCTCAACCCACTAAAAATTATTAATTTTTGTATATCATTGAAGTGATCTTTACCCTCAATATAGTATCTAAAACTTAAATAAAGTTTTAAAATTACTGAACATTTATGTATGAATATGCAATGCATATAATTACTTTGCACATTTTCAAAATTTTACATTACAGTAAAATTATTAGTTATCTGATGCTAATACCAAATTATTCCAAAATTCAGCAGTTTAAAGCATGAAGGAATACACAATCCAGAATCCAGGAGTAGCTTTGCTGTGTGGTTCTAACTCAAGATACATCAAATTTCAGTCCAGCGGTTGATAAAGGCTACAGTCATTCAAAAATATTTTATTTTTTTTTGTTTTTTTTTAATTATTTTAAATCTTTATTATTCAGATTATTACATTTGTTTCTCTTTTTTCCCCTCCATAGTTCCCCTCCACCCAGCTCCCACCCTTCCCTCTACCCTTACCTCCCTCCTATTGACCTCATCCATAGGTGTATGATTTTTGTCCAGTTGCTCCCTGTACACCCCTCCCCCTTTTCCCTCTGAGAATTATCATTCCACTTCCTTTCTGTGCTCCTGATTCTATTATATTCATCAGTTTATTCTGTTGATCAAATCTTCAATTCCCTTAATTTTCAGATTCACTTGTTGATAGATAGGTATTTGTTGTTCATAATTTTTTATCCTTTAGCTTTTTCTTCTTCCTCTTCTAAAAGAGTACCTTTCAGCATTTCATATAATACTGGTTTGGAGTTGATGAACTCCTTTAGCTTTTTCTTTTCTGTGAAACTATTTATCTGCCCTTCAATTCTGAATGATAGCTTTGCTGGATAGAGTATTCTTGGTTGTAGGTTCTTGCTATTCATCACGTTGAATATTTCTTGCCACTCCCGTCTGGCCTGCATCATTTTTGTTGAGAAATCAGCTGACAGTCTTATGAGTGCTCCCTTGTAGGTAATGAACTGTTTTTCTCTTGCTGCTTTTAATATTCTCTCTTTGTCTTTTGCTCTTTGTATTTTAATTATGATGTGTCTTGGTGTAGTCCTCTTTGGATTCCTTTTATATGGGGTTCTGTGTGCTTCCTGGACTTGTAAGTCTATTTCTTTTATCAGATGTGGGAAGTTTCCAGTCATTATTTCTTTAAGTAGGTTTTCAGTATCTTGTTCTCTGACTCCTTCTGGCACTCCCATAATTCTGATGTTGGTACGCTTGAAGCTGTCCCAGAGGCTCCTTACATTATCGTCACATTTTTGTATTCTTTTCTCTTCTTGCTTTTCCAGTTGAGTGTTTTCTGATTCTTTATATTTCAAATTTTTCACTTGATTCTTCCCTCCCTCTAGTCTGCTGTTAGGTCTCTGTACAATATTTTTTATTTCAGTCAGTGTATGTTTAAATTTTAGTTGGTTCTTTTTAGATGATTCTTTTTCATCTCCTCTTGGGTCTTGCTAAATTTATCCATCTTTTCTAGGAGATTCTTAAAAAACCTTATAAGCATGGTTTTGAACTCTATATCCAATCGTTTGTTTTCCTTCATTTCTTTTGTTTGTGATCCCTTCCCTTGTCTCGGCATTTTCACTATGCCGGGAGAACTTCTGTGTTGGATTCAGCCTTATGATACCAGACTAGCAAAACTGCAGAAGCCTCTCTATTGAGCTTGGGATGGGTGGAGTCTCAGGGTTTAATGGACCGCCTTGCCTTTCAGTCGGCCTTGCCCTCCATGACCCCTGAGTCTCACGTGACTAGGCAATCGCTGGAGCATTCCCTGTGTGTGCATGCGTGCTTTCACAGTGCCTTTAGAAATGCTGTCTTTCTGGCTCCCCTGCGCTCTGGGACCATAGGAATCTGGGTCCCCAGGACTTTGCCCAAAACTGGGGTTTAGTGGAAGTAGAAATGGCGCAGTTGGGAGGCTCTGTCTCCCTCCCATTTGTGAAAGCCAGTGGCACAATCAGAATTCGGTCTTCTGTGTGCAGTGCTGTGCGTGCCACCAGACTTCTGCCCTTTTGTGACTCCCTTAAATATCTGTGCACTTCTCCCTTTACACAGTCCAAACTCCCCCCGTATGAGTTTTGGCTGGACCTAGGGTTCGTGTCGTAGGATAAAGGGTTCAATGCCATTGGAAGTCTCTGTCTCCCTCCCTCCAGAGAATGCCAGCTGGGTACTCTGGCACCCGCTCTCTCCACTCGCTCCTCTCTGTACCTCAGCTTTTTGCAGTTCCTCTGGGTCTCTGTGAGCCCCTCTCTTTCCTTATAGTTATAGATTTCCACTCAGCCAGCTTTTCTGTGCTTCTGGATGATGTCTGTTCTGTCTTTTAGTTGTAGTTTTGAAATTGTTGTGTGAGGCAGCAGTGTAGGTGGTTACCTATGCCACCATCTTGGATTCTCTCCAAAAATATTTTAATTGGTTTTTAAAAAGAGAAGGGAAGGACTGGGAAAAGGAGATGTGAAAGCAAAACAGTGATGAGAGAATGAAACATTATCAGCTTCCTTCTGCAGGTCTCCCACCGAAGATCAAGCCTGCAACCCCAGGCATGTGCCCTGACCAGGAATCAAACTGGCAACTTTTTGGTGCACAGCTTGATCCCCAACCAAATGAGCAACAATGACCCTGGCTAAGGGTACAGTTATCCTAAATCTGCCTTCTCAAGCTCACTTAACTGGTGATTGGACACTTTCTGCAATCTTTACCTTTCTTACCAGACTATTCACACAGAACAATAACCATAGTATAATGTAGAATAAGAGATATTTGGTATAAAGCAATTGATAAAAATCCTAGAAAAGGACAATGAGATTTATGGCTAAAGGCCTCATGTGATATAAACATTAGTACTAATTATAATAACAAATGCATTATGGTATATCATATTGCCTTTGAGAACAATTATTATTATCATGTATGTTATAAATGGAAATGGAAGGCAAGCTAATCATGTTAGACAATATAAAGCAAAATAACTAAAAGTTATTTTTGTTATTTTGATATACAAATACTTTGGTAAGAAAGTATTGACTTTCATATTGATGCCATGACTGAAAAAAAAAAAGTCATGGATCATAAAATGTATGAAAACAAAGGATGAATTAGAACATAACCATCAGTCCAAGTTTCAATATAATTTAATACTGAAGAGAAGTTATTTAATCATAAAGTTATTTGACAAGAGCATTCAGGGAGAGATAATCTCTGGGAACAAGAGACCTAAGTATTGTTTTTTCTTCCACCCTAACTGATTTTTCTGAATTAAAGTACTATTGAGACTAAGGGCAGCTGAGTACATGAAGCTCTGTGGGAGCAAGGGTCAGAATTGCCATGGAGCTTCATCCTCTGCAGAATTTCCAATGCAAACGTTTTAAAATGCTGGGAACTAAATTCAGCTTGCCCAGCAGTGAAATAATTGAGGACAAGATCAAATTCAGCCTCATATAACTGTGTCAGATTTCTATTGATCCGAGTTCAAAAAGAACTGCAGAAAGATATAAATACAGCACTGGTAATACAAATAGAGTTAGTCTCTATGTAAACAATAGAAGTTTCTGAGTGGAATTTGGATTAGATGAAGGTAAGGTAGTAAGTAAATAAATAATTAAATAAATATGCACCTTAAGAATAATTATCTACTGCAACTAAAAATCTATTTCTAAATGTTAAAATAACTTACCAAATCCAATTTAAGATTGATAATAAGTGAATCATAAAGAAATATCTCATATGCTGACATCATAAAGTTTATTAGAAAGGAAAAATATATCTATCAGGCAATAAATTATTGGAAGCTCAGAAATAGTAACATGAAATGGAGATAGTTCCTAAGATTCATTCAATAGTTAAAAATGTGTTCAACTATTAAGAAGTATCTATTGAACATGTATTATTTGTCAAGCACTCTAGACACTGCAGGTACAACAATAAAATATAAGGACAACAAAATACCCTGTTTTTATGGAGCTTACTTTTGACTTTGAGTACCAAATAATAAACCCCAAAATGTATATGTATTACAGAGAAAATATGATTTATTAAGAAAATATAGCAGAGAATGATAGAAAAGGCTAAGGGGTGTTATTTTCAATAATGGGGCAGGAGCACTGTCTCTAGCCATGACGTTTCCACTAATAACTTCCCATTGACCCAAAAAGCCAAAAAAGTAATGTTGCCATAGGGATGGTCTATTATCATCATCACAGTTACTCTCAAAAACTGTGGCCAAAGGACCAGTTATACTGATATTTTTTCAAAGCCTGTTGGAAATGTAGCTCAAGCTGTGTCCAGACCTAACGAGTCAGGATCTGCATTTTAAAGATATTTCCAGATTATTTGCAAGCACATATAAAATTTACAAAATGCGTTCCTAACAATTATAGCCACATATTCAGAAAGAAATTTTTAATAACATTCCATTTTTATTTTTATCTCTCTTCCAGCTTCCATCTTTATTCTCTTCTCAATGTATAGCTTCTGCCTGTTCATGTTAAATAGCTAAGGAAATGTGTGGGATGTTGGGAATTGCTGGATTTTGTCACCTAATGCTCTAAAGCCCACACTTTTACATCCCCAAAATATCTTAATTCCTAACACATATTTCTGTACATTGATTCAAAATTCAATTATTTGGAGCATTTCTTTTCAAGAGCCTTTCTTTTTCATTTATTCATTTTTAATTGAGTTTATCGGGGGTAACATTGGTTAATAAAATTATATGCACTTCGTGTATATAATTATACAATAAGTCATCTGGATATTATATTGTGTGTTTACAACCCTCTTCTATCACCATTTATTCCCCTCCCCCCTTTACCCTTTTCATGTCTAAGCTTGTATTAAGGTTTTTACTCAATGATTTGGGACATCCCAAATTGAAGAACTACCCAATATTCAAACAGAATTAACTGAGCCTGACCAATGCACAAACATAATAGAGATATGTGCAAGCAAGTATGCATGCTAAAGATTTTCTAACCAACTGAACCACGCTGGTGACTGGTTCAATTCCCGTTCAGGGCACATGCCTAGGTTCTGGGTTTGATCCCTGGTGGGGGTGCGTACAGGAGGCAATGGATCAATATTTCTGTCATACATTAATATTTCTCTCCTTCTCACTCTCTCTCCCCCTCCTCTTCTCTGAAAAATCAATAAAACATATCTTTGGATGAGGATTATAAAAACAAAATGTCTTGACTTGTGACTCCATCATCTTAGTGTGTTAAATTATTTAATTGCTTATAAATATTATGCTATTAATGATTATATATAAATCTTGATTTGTTGAACAACTTAAATTATTCATAATCAAAACATATGCTTGAGGAGTATTAGACACATTGGACTATCAAGATAAATTGTCAAGGAGAGTTAACTTTCCTATATGAATCACAAGCTTTCCTTTATAAAAAAGCTTAGAATAATGGCATGGTTTTCAAGAAAGCTCTTATGTTTCCCATATAATTTATATCTAAAAGAATTTTGACTTAGTGCCTAGAAATCAATTTAGCACAAAATATCAGTTTTAAATGAAGTACTAAAGTTCTCCGATAGCTTTCCTTCTCAAGAAAGAAAAAAAGCCTGAGAGGAATGGGTTATAGCCAGATTTATTTTATTATATTTTATTTGGTGAGAAGTACTTTCCAACACATTAAACTTTGAAAAGCTAATTTACAGTGATCTTTATGTGATGCAGGAAATGTTCTAGTTATTGTACACTTAATATGTAGAACCAGGAAAAAAAGATCATGCTCAATACTTATTATAGAAATGAAGGCTTTCATCCCAGTAGACTAAAGTTCATAAAAGAATAAAACGTAATATTAAAATAATATTGACACATGCTTCTCCTTTAAACAATTTTAATTAGGCTATTTTTAACAAGCATAATTTTAATTTATTCTAAATTTTAAACAGACCATAATTTCCCTCCCTATCTGAAGTATGTAAATTTCATCTTACAAAACCATTATTATCTAAAGAAATAGCTTTGATTTGCTTCACTGGATACAGAAGACACTTATTTTGCATTGGTGAATAGCAATGCAAATATTTTTCTGACATTTTTTTCAGCATGAAAGTATATACTAGTATATTACAATAGCATTTGCTCTGGTACTTGACATATTACATATACTATCTGATTAATTAGAAAATATTTTAGTCCCATTTTACTGATGAGTATCTAGTGATTCAAAAGATTAGCTAATAGTCGAGATTCACAGACTTGGCCACAATTAAAACCAAGTTCTGTCTTTAAAGTTCATATTCAAGCATGTTAAACTCACAGCCCACAGGCCGCATGCATCACACACAGGATATTTTTGTGGCCCAGCCAACATAACGGTATGTAAGAAACGTTTTAGTAAAAATTTTGTAACTTAATTTTTACAATATCCTGTTATACATAATTATTAATAACAAACTACAACGCTCGCTAATGACTGATTATGATAATTCTGTTGCATTCATTTCCCTTAACACGCCTTACACACAGGCACACCATTTCTCTCCGCTAATACCAGCAGCGAATATTTTAGCAGCCAATTGTCACATCATTAGTCTTGTACTGACTTGTTTGGTGTGCACAACAGGAAATATTTCGCTTTCAGAGAACAAGAAAAATAGGCTTATTTGCATTATGCTTATTAATTTGTGCAGTTATTCAGTGTCTTGTAAGTTAATATTCAATAAAAATATTAATTTTTATTAAAATGTTCTATTATTTTATGTTAAAGATTACTCATTTATTTCAGCTCTTTGTATTCAGCATGTCTCTATTGAAATAAACCTCGGTTTCTACGAAAATTGAAGCTTTTGTTTTTTTGAGGCCCACATGAACTTAAACCTTATTTATTTGGCCTGTGTCAGCCTTTGAGTTTGACATGCTTGCTCATATTCATGATATAGCAGGAGGCTACCTCACTGCCTATATAGGAATTTCACATGCACTATCTCATTTCATCTTCTCAATAATATTTTTGAGCTGTGCCTTTCAGTATGTCTATAGAAAACAACACTGTATATAAAAGAAGTTATTATTTTTCTAAGCTCATTTAAGACAGCTGATATATCTGATGATAACAGAGAAATGATACTAACCTGTTCCATTGAAAAATAATATTGTAACACATGCCACTACTATATAGACCACTTTTCCCCTAACGTTTATTTGTATGATCCACTGTGCTAAGTACTTTACATTTTAATTGGTTTTGTATTATTATTTCCTTTCAGATATGGGCAAACTGTGATACTAGATGGTAAATCATTTTTTTCCAAAATCACACAAATACAGGACCTAGAATTTGATTGTGAGTTAGTCTGGTTCCATAAAACAACATAGCAATTGGACTGTTAGTATGTATCTGATGACCAATGACTGTTTTATTTTAAGCAAGGAAATTATCAGGTTTTCAGAATACAAAAGTCAATTTAATTACAGTGCAAATAATAAGTTTTAGGGAAAGAAAATTCAGTTAGACAATTGTTTTGCTAATCTAGTTAAGACGATGCTTAGACTTCTGTTTTAAGGAGGATAGCATTCTTGGTCATGAATTTAAAAACTCAGTAGGAAAAACTTTTGTGGGAAGATGATGAGATCAGCTTGGAGCAATCAGACTATGATGTGTCTGTTAGATAGGTATGAAGAACATCTATGTGGAAATGGCTGAGTAGTTTTCCATCTGGCCTAAACAAATTTGGAAATGATCATTTAAAAATGTGGTTACTGAGACTTGGTGGTAAAAGTATGCAGGAGAAGTATTTCAATTTTCTTTATATAAAAATATCTATGTGAATTACAAGCCATGAGAAAGAACTGTGGTTTTAATCACTAACAATGACATAAAACATGATTTTCAATCTACTTAAAAATAATGATAGCCTTAATAAAGAAAATAATGAAGGTCATCAATTATTATTTTTATGTCAAGTAGTTCAATTTATTTAAAACATACTTATTAAACAGTTTTCCCAACTTGCATTGCTATAATTAAGTGGTGGTATTACAAGGGAAGTGTCACTCATATTTCAGTAGCCGAGAACTGCATTTAAAACTAAATGCTTTATTGTACATAAGTGATTTATTTTATCAGATTGGCAGAATACAAAAATCAATTTAATTGCAATAAAAATAATGGGTTTTAGGGAGATATACCTGAGGAAGAAAATCTTTTTAGGTTATTTTGAATGGTTTTAAAATAACTGATATGTTTGGATTGACATTTTATATAGGTTCTCTGAAGTAAGGTAAATGCAGTCAAGTATGGCAAGTCTGGATAGGGAAACAAGAATTAAGAGATAAAGAAGCAGCTGCCATGTATAGGTGTGTGAAAGTGCTTTGGCTCTCTGGTAAAGATGTCAGAGCGAGTTTATGGCTCTTCTTTGAATATACTCAGCCTGTCTGGTAAATTAGTCCATATTGTGTATGCTTTGTCTGCTATAGCTGGAGAAGCCCCTTCGGTGTGAATTAAAGCTGCAAATGAGGTGGTATTAGCAACTGAGAAGGAACAGAGATCTATTTTGTATGATGAGTGATGTGCATAAACATATAGGCTTGGTGTATAGTGGCATGGACCCGGGCTACAGAGTGCTTGTGCACACAGTTGGAAAACTAGCTGAGCAATATTATCTTGTTTACCAAGAACCCATTGCCACAGTTCAGCTGGTATAGAGAGTAGTTTCTGTGAAGCAAGAATATCTCCGGTCAGGTGGTGTTTGTCCCTTTGGAGTTCCTTCACTAATTCATGGTGGAATGAGGAGCCACCATTTTTTTCATATTTTTTTTTCAGTTAGATCCATCTGGAGCTGACTTTGCCTGAGAAGCCACAGCAATAGGACTGAAGATGCTGTTAATACAGCCATCTAAACCCTAAAGGAAAGCTTTGAAGTCTAAATGACAGAATACAACAGAAGTTGGCATCTGCTAAGAAGCTGGATTTAGAAGGCTTACTCCAGCTGAAGTTAAGGATTACTTGACTGCCACAGCATAACAAGGAAATGACTGAAAAATCCAGAATTTCAGTTAATCTTTATTCTTAAACATATTTACAGTATATCTTGTTTGCAAAATTTTTGCCTACTTATTTCTACATGATTTAATGGACCGATGTTTTTAAAATGGCATCAATAATGATAAACTGTTAAATTCCCCCCCCAAAAAAAAATTAAGGGATAAAATAATACCCTGGTAATTGGAATTATCAAGAAAGAGTATATTATAAATAGGATAATGTATAAAAGAAAATATCTATATAAGGGTCACACTGGTTTCTTCTTCAGGTATCTGAAAAATGAGGAAATAAAGTGCAACCTATGTTAAAGAACATGAGCATGACTGTTTTATAAGCATTATTTGTTTATGATTCCTGTGGGACTTTCAAAAGAAATAAAAAGCAAGAAAACAAATATGTCTAATTTTTAAGAGATATCTCATGAATAAACTATACATATTGGGATCTTCAGAATAAACATGTGGGTAAATTATGAGATTGGATTTCTGTACTTGAGATTCTGTAATATATTTAAAGATTTGCTCCATGAAAATCAGTCACAGTGAGAATAAGATGGTTTTTTAACATTTCAGTGCTTTCTGAACTATTTTCAATTGAAAATGGATTAAATTATTCAAACTATCTGACTGTAGTCATTGAAAACCACATAATAAACATTGCCTTTGTCAATGAGATCTTAAAAATATAAAGAATTTATTTTATTTAGTTACTTATGATATGAAAATTATGAGATTAAGAATGAAATATCAAACATTCTCAATGAAAATGTTTAAAAATTAAAATAAGCAGATGGTCAAAATAAAAGTTAGTCAATGTCTACATTTATGTATAAGATTTAAAATTTAAAACTACAGAAATTTTCATATTATTTTATTAGATATACTAAAATATTAAACATGACTATTGCATGTATATTTATAAATGTTCAACCAATAATTTTAGGATTAAGGAAATGTTAATTTCTTTTTTCTAGGAAGACAATGTAATCAATGCCCCTCTTTGCCCACTTTATATGCCTGTTATGTATAAAGTAATATTAAAATTTGTTTATGCTTAATTACCAAGTAGAAATATATACAACATTTCAAACTCAATTGCTCAGCTAAAAATGTAGATGTTCAAAAAATGTCACTAATAATGGGCTCCATAAACCTTTAACCCTCCCTCCCACTTTAATAATATAAAATGGTTTAAACAGACTTTGGGTAGAGAATTCTTTGAAGAAATTTATTCTTGTTCTATGAACCTCAGTTGCCTTCCCCCCTCCCTATCTAGTAAAGAGGAACACCTGATTAGCTTCATGTCAGCTGAGTGATGGATAATTCTATGGAGCCAAGTGAGAAGTGTTAGGTGAGTTTTCTATCAATGGGAAAATGACACGATGATGCCTGGCTCAGAACCCCAAAAGATAAAGAGGCCCTTGGAGGCATAATAAAGCCTGCATTTTAATTACTTTGCACCCCTGGGGATCGTCTGGTAGAGGGGATGAATGCTTCCTATGGAAGTATGGATAGGGAGGTCTTTAGAGAGAGAGCAGCCCTAGAAACATATAAATTCTTGTCATGAAAAATTTGCCAGTGGGCAGGAAGACTGAGAGAGAAACAAAAGTTAATGGATGGCAAACTGGAAATGACTGGTGGACAAAAATGATCATTACTTTTGTTGAGAGAGGCATTAAAAGAAGCCTAGCAGCAAACTTCTGAAGAAGCCAGGAAAATGCCCATTTTGGAGTTATTAAAATTAATAGCTTTGGCTGTATGTTCTGATTTCTTTCTCTTTTTTTCACTTTATTGCTGATACTATTACAGATGTCCTCTTTTGGCCCCTCTTTGCCCACTCCACCCAGTCACCACCCCACCCCTTTTCTCTGGCCACCACCATAATGTTGTCTGTGTCTATGGGTTATGCATATATGTTCTTCAAACATTCTGATTTCTGACTTTCAAAAAATTTGAAAAAAGATTTAAGGTAACTATGGGACCCTCTAAGAGTCAAGACTGAGCTGAATAGACATGACCATTCCTAACTTTACATTTAGAGGCAGAGGAAAAATATACTACTAAATAAGTTTAAAAAGGACATTGGAGAGAAAGAAAAAGGCAGAAAAGAGAGGCAAAAAATGACATTGCAGCTACTTTGAATTATGTCTTCAATATACTGTTTTATATATATATTCACACACACACATACACATACACACACACACACACACACACACACACACACACACACGTATACCTACGAAGAGAAAGTAAAATGTGCTTAGGAATATTTATTATTTTATTATCTTCAAGTATATTAAGGACTTTATTGTATCTATTTTCTTGAGAATGATTGTACAAATAAAAAAAATACAAGACAGATTTGACATAGGTATAATACGTGTAAAACATAATAAAATGTAAACCAATTAAGTAAAAAAATAGTTCCTAAAAATCATACAGAATCAATGATCTGCTTTTCCTGAACCATCAGCACTCTGATTAAACGGTTTTTCACCACATAAGTGCTTGAATATTATAACATCGTCAGTTACCATTCAAAGCTAAATATTAATACTATCAGACTCATAAAAAAGATTTATTACTTTTGCAAAATATGTTTTTAAAACATAAATAATTCAGAAGTTAATTTATAAAAAAAATATTTGTTTACTACTAAAGACTTGTTTTTTCAACTGAAATATTTTCTAAATGTTCAAATTTAGGCTATTATAGATAAACTAAATATAATTTAGAAATAATTTTTAAGTATTATTTAACCATGTATTTTGCTATCGTTGTGAGCACTTAAAAACAGAATGAGTACAGAGTACAAATAAATTGGGCCTTAATTATTTTTCAGTCAGAGTTCATTCAGGGAAGGAGAGACACTAAATATTATAAAATAAGGGGTTTATAACAGAATTAAGCCTGACATATATGAAGTAGATAAGGAAGTGAAGGTTCAGAAGGGGAAGCTAGAGGTCAAGTGAAAGACACACTAGTTAATCCCAATGGATCCCTGGTGTGAGTTTGCATGGAAATATGAGGAACAAAGTACATCCAGCTGCCCAAATTGGACCATGTCTCCCACAGTGAGCAAACATCATTTTTCTTTTTTTTTTATTTTTTATTGTGTTACATGCACACATATCTTCCCATTGCCCTCCTCCCACCCTCCCAGGTATACCCCAACCTTCCAGTGTCTTGTGTTCATTGGTTATGCTTATATGCATGCATACAAGTCCTTTGGTTGATCTCTTACCTACCCTGCCTCTCCTTAATCTTCCTGCTGTAATTTGACAGTCTGTTTGATGCTTTACTGCCTCTTTATCTATCCTTTTGTTCATCAGTTTATAATATTCTTTATTATCCACAAATGAGTGAGATCATGTGATGCTTCTCCTTCACTGACTGGCTTATTTCATTTAGCATGAGGCTCGCCAGTTCCATCCAGGTTGCTGCAAATGGTAAGAATTCCTTCTTTTTAATGGCAGCATAGAATTCCATTGTGTAGATGTACCACAGTTTTCTGATCCACTCATCTGCTGATGGGCACCTAGGCTGTTTCCAAATTGTAGCTATTGTAAATTGTGTTGCTATGAACATGGGGCTGCATAAATCCTTTCTGATTGATGTTTCTACTTTCTTAGGATATATTCCTAAGAGAGGGATTGCTGGGTCAAATGGGAGTTCCATTTCTAGTTTTTTGAGGAAACTCCATACTGTTCTCCACAGTGGCTGCACCAGCCTGCATTCCCACCAACAGTGCACAAGTGTTCCTTTTTCTCCGCATCCTCGCCAACACTAATCGTTTAAAACAACATTTTTCTTGAAAGACAAGCAGAGGTACATATCTACAACAATTTATGGGCAGGGACTAAGGTGATCATGAATCACAATTTAAAAATTAATAAAAATGTGATTAGGGAAAGAAGTATTTGAGTTGACCTCCCTTAATTGACAGAAACGGTAAAGATACACATGCCCTATCTAAATGCACACTACAGAGCCTCCTCCCAGAAGAGCATTTTGAAAACCAGGAGGAAAACCTGGCCTTTCCCATGGAATGTAGTCAATTTCTTTCTCCAGTCATTTCCATCTTTGCCCATTAAAACCATAAACAAAGTGTGAGATCAGCTACAAAAGAAATAAACAACATCCATAGATGAAAGAAGTAGCCTTTGTGACTTGATGAACCCTCTTTCAAAGACAAAATTCACATTCTTGATTGTAGGCAGGATATTCATATAATGTAAAGCAGAAATACGTTTCTTTATTTAGAAGTTAAATATGGTTTAAAATGTGTGCATGCATAACAAATTTACCAAAAGGCTGAGTCTGCTGAGTTGCATTTTGTTAACTTAGTTATGGTGGCATATATATCTCCCAGAATCTTTTCTTTATATGATTCTTGTCTGGAATTGGCTAAAAGTGGAACTTCCGTGATATTTTAGAAGAGGAAATGACAGCACACCATTTACTCTTTGAAAGTTTATAACATGAACATGATAATGTATAGACACAAAGATGCCCAATAAATCTAGCTTGTCTTTCCTTGTCTCCATCCAGCTCTTTTTTTCCAAATCTGACCTTGTTGACCAAGAGTGAATTCAGGCGCACAAAGCATTTTTACTCTCTCCTCACAAAAATGGTACTACAGAGAGGGTACAGCTTTATAGAAATTTCTCCACAAAATTGAGTAATTATTTAAGCAAACAAATTACTGAGATGTTTTTACTTTAACAAAAGTAAGTAAAAATATATGCATTTTCCACATTATTCAATGGCTAGGAAAATAGATGGAAACTTAGGTGAAAACAAAATAAAACAATTATAGAAAAAATAAATTATTTTTCCTAAACACCTCTGAATTATGTGACAAATGAACTTGTGACCCTAATACAAAAATGAATATAACCAAGCAATCTATGAAAATGTCATACCAAATAATAACCAATTCTATGTAAGATAAAATAAAGTACTACATATAATCAAAAATATTAATAGTAAAATAAATTAACAAAATAATCAGGAGAAAGTTTGAATAGTCATTTGTTAAAATATAATACCTGTTTTTAACATATGACATAGAAAACATTATTTAAATTTGTGGCCTAAATTTAATTTAGAAAATTATTCAATGACAGCAATAGAAATTAATGCCTTTTATTATTATAAATAGAAAGTTTCTGTGTAATTTATAGATGGTGACAAGTTTATAAAGTAAAGTATTTCATGGCAGAATAAGTAGTCAAAATGTTACCATTGGAGTTTGTTATAAGAGAAATTAGAAAGGAAAAATGCAACATGGATATTTTAGAACCCACTAAATATCTTACATCTGAGGAAAAATGTAAGAAAAAAACTGAATGATATACATATGTATGTCAAAAGGGAATCCACTATGAAGGAAAAAGAATGTATGCTAGTCTGAAGCAAAACCGTATCTCATTACTATAAGAAATATCTAATCCAGAAAAGCCTAATTCAAAGCTGAATAACAAAAATAATAGTGGTAATACCAAAAAATTAAATTGTAATAAAAATCTAACAAATAATAAAAGGAAGCAAAATGAAAGAAGAGTAACTGATAACAATTAATAAAACTCAAAATAAAAATAAAATTATGAACACACTGCTCTAACTGGTTTGGCTCAGTGAATAGAGCATTGGCCTATGGACTCAAGGGTCCCAGGTTTGATCCTGGTCAAGGGCATGTACCTTGGTTGCAGGCACATACCCAGTAGGGAGTGTGCAGAAGACAGCAGATCAATGTTTCTCTCTCATCAATCTTTCTAAATCTCTATCCTTTTCAGTTTCTCACTGTAAAAATTAATAAAATATATTTTTAAAAAGAAAATTATGTACAAACTGATAATTTATTTTAAAAAGTTAATGAGAGGTGCTATAAAACAGGACTTGAATCAATGGTGCAAATAGTCAGTGAAAATTTACAAAGAAAATTAAAATCATTGTAAGAGTAATCAAATATAACATTCAAAAGTAACAGAATCAAAAGAGAGAATCAGAATGTAGAGAAAATTGATGCAAATAAAATAAAATGAAATATAAGGCAAATAAAATGAAACTAAACATAAAGTTAATAACTGGAAAAGAAAGGTCACATATGGAGGACACTACAAATAATTCATCTTATTTTACCTTTTGAGTAGTATGTTCATGAAGAGAATGGAATAATGGGAAATAAATGTGTTTGTCATCAATCTATACATCAATTTACCTAAGTAAATTTATATGAGTGTCATTTTAGAAATACATCAGGAGGTTTTGTGTGTGTGTTTTTAAGAGACTTGAAAAGTATAGATTGGCTAGCCCTGGCTCTGATGTTGAAATTTCATCTTATCCTGAGATGGCACATATGAGATGGCTTGGTGATCTGGGTCACAGATAACCTGTTACTGATGGACAAAACTCACCTTCTAACATAGTATGTTGTTTTCAAATCAGCAGAGAAGTCATAGGCTAAATCATATATATGATTATTTCTCAGTTCATAAACAATATGTGAAATAGGGGTACTTTTCCTGGAGAATTACTGATATAAAGAGCATGCATTGTATAACCTTATGTATGGAAACAAATGACCAGATGGCAGAGGTTGGTTTTTAATCACCTGAAAGATATCAAAGATATCAGCCATGTTGAATTCTCTCTTTGTTCTGGGAGGAAAAGGAGAGCAATGCCATAATATACCTATAATTGGTTTTCTTTAATTAAATTTTTGTTGAATTTTGCTGAAGTATTTTAATCCTAGATTATATAACAATGGGTCACGATATAAAGTAATACCATACACTTGTTAGCAGAGCCACAAGTGAAAATACATAATGAATAAACTTTAAAACTATATAGAAACTATACAAAAGGATAATTAGCTCAAAGGAAATTTTTCTGAATATATGTTAGAAAAATATTCAGGGAGTTTCAATTAAGCAAAAATAATTTTTGCCCTCAACTATGAAACAGAGAAGGCAGAATATAAGTATGGAGCTAAGGTAAATTTATTTTTTAGAAAAAGATGCCAAGTCCTATTGCTACTTGTATAATCTTATCTAACTAGAAGTGTATACTCACAGATTATAAAGTCATACTGCTGATGTACATTATATAATAGTTAATGAAAACCAAGATGGCAGCATAGGTGAACACCTAAAGTGCTGCCTCGCACAACAATTTCAAAACTACAGCTAAAAGACAAAATGGTCATCATCCAGAACCACAGCAAAGTTGGCTGAGTGGAAGTTCTACAACTAGAGGAAAGAGAGGGGCTCATGGGAACTCAGAGGAGCTGCAAAAAGCAGAGTTACAGGAACACATGTGTGAATAGGACAGGCAGCTGAGGGCCTAGCTGGCTTCCTCTAGCAGGAGGGAGACAGAAACTCCCGACTGCACTGAACCACATTCTGACTGAACTGAATTCCAGTTCTGGGCGAGACTCATAAGTGGGGAGTCTGGACTGTCAGGAAAAGAGAGGAGTGAATGGAAACTCAGGGAAACTCAGGAGAGCTGCGAAAGGCAGAGGTCTGGAGGTGCTCAAGCACTAGTGCACACAGAGAGGGCTGCAGCAATTACCGACAGACACTGAGACTGAGGGGCCGGGTAGGGCAGGACTGATGGGAAGCCAAGGCTGTGTGCTCAGCTCTGAGACTCCACCCTATCCAAGCCCAACACAGAGACTTGCAATTTTGCAAGTCTTATATCATAAGGCTGACTCCAGCACAGAAGTTCTCTGGGCATAGACACAGCTGAGCCTCACAACCAATTGGCTTGGAGGTCAATTTCCCCCAGTAATATCAACAAGTCCAGGATGCGCACAGAACCCCCAACAAAAGGAATCCAAAGAGGACCACACCAAGACACATAATTAAAATGTCAAGAGCAAAAGACAAAAAGAGAATATTAAAAGCAGCAAGAGAAAAATAGTTAATTACTTACAAGGGAGCACCCATATGATTGTCAACTGATTTCTCAACAGAAACTCTGCAGGCCAGATGAGAGTGGCAAGAAATATTCAACGTGATGAATAGCAAGAACCTACAAGCAACGTTACTCTACCCAGCAAAACTATCATTCAAAATTGAAGGGCAGGTAAAGAGCTTCACAGATCAGAAAAAACTAAAGGAGTTCATCAACACCAAACCGGTATTCTATGAAATGCTGAAAGGTATTCTTTAAGAAGAGGAAGAAGAAGAAAAAGGTAAAGATAAAAATTATGAACAACATATACATATCTATCAATAAGTGAATCTAAAAATCAAGTGAATAAAAAATCTGATGAACAGAATAAACTGGTGAATATAATAGAATCAGAGGCATAGAAAGAGAGTGGATTGACAATTCTCAGGGAGAAGGGGGTTAAGCGGATGTGGGTAGAGACTGGACAAAAATCATACACCTATGGATGAGGACAATGAGTGGGAGGTAAGGGCAGAGGGTGGGGTGGGAGCTGGGTGGAGAAGAGGTATGGGACTAAAAAGAGGAACAATTACAATAATCTGAACAATAAAGATTTATTAAATGAAAATAAAGAGAATTATAAAGAAAATTAAAAGCAATTTTTATTCAAAATTGTGCATAGTATTTCAATCATGATCTTTATTTTAAGAATCAAAATTGATTTAATGTTTTTATGTCAGATGAGTGAAAAGAAAATGAAACTCTGAGTAGTTCTTTTGTATGTTCCTTGAAAATATGTTAATAGTAATATATCTTATTCTGGGGAGTTCAGAAGTTTAATTATCCAAAATAGTGACCATTGTAATTTTACCAAAGAAAAAAAAGGATAAAGAGACAAAAGCTGTAACAGTTTTCAAAAGTGTATGCTTATGTGAAAATTACAATTGTTTATTTTTGGATAGTGAGGTTATGCTTTTTAAACAATTCTATTACACAATTCTTAAAAAAATATATTCAAATTATTTTTCAAATATTTTCTATAACAATTTCAAAAGAATACACTGAGTGTTATGAAGACCTGCTGTATATAAAAACATCATTGTGACCTTCAGATCAACTTTAACACAGACATTTTTAAGAGTCACATTCACTGAGGTTTCAGATATGAAGTACATAATCCCATAATGATATGATATTTCCAGGCTGAATGGGGACTCTCTCTCAGTTGCTTCTGTTAGCATTGCATTTATTGTCGCCTTCAGATTCTGTGGCCCAAGGCTCATATTTCCTCCAGGTTTTCATTTTAGAATGAGCCAAATGGGGGCTCTTGCAATGAATAATGAACCTATAGTAGTACGACTGTGAGTTGCCAAAACTATTGCTGGTGGGATATACATAGTCATCAACATGTTGCACTAAGCCTGTCTTCTGTGTTAAGACAGGCTTAGTGCAACATATCTTAAATAATCATACTTCCAGGCATAGCTCTCCTAAGTAAAAGAATATCTTATGCTTTGGAAGTAATCAAATTTGTATTAGAAAACATATCTAGATTAATATGTAAGAATAATGTTTAAACACTGTTTTATAATTTTTATTTCTTTTGACTTGCATGTAAAAACCTCCAAAAACTTTATGTAATGTATTCATTGTTTCTGGTTTTTTTTTAATTTTGAACCAACACTAGTAAGGGTAAAAGACATGTTATAAGCTACATTAATTTATTCAATTGTGCATTTAAAGTAGAAAAGTAGTATATTTCAGCTCTGTGCATTGAAATTTGAAGAACAAATGAAACGTTTCACTTATCATTGCTAGAAGATATGGCCAACAAATGCTCTGCTACTAATGCCCATTATCTATACGGGAATTTACACATGAAATTAACCATACATTTATTCATTTGCTGACAAAAACAGAACAGAACACTATAGAGATAACACAATGTCCACAATAGGGACATTGAAAACTTATTCAAGCTAATAAGTCAAAACAATGAGCCAAAGAATGATCTTCATTCAAGTAAACTGAGTGGCATGAGCTATACAATAGATTTGTTACATATGAACCATTTGATTTTAAAATCACTAGTATTGTGGCCAAAAAAAGTAACCTCTCACTTACTTATATACTAGAGGTCCAGTATACACATGGGATGGTAAGGGGGTGGGTGAGGACCTCAGCCCAGATTGCACCCTCTCCAATCTGGGATCCCTAAGGGAATGTCCAACTGCCAGTTGAGGCCTGACCTTGGGGATCGTGCCTAAACATGCAGTTGGACATCCCTTTCACAATCCAGGATTGCTGGCTCCTAACTGCTCACCTGCCTGCCTGTTCACCTCTAACTGCCTCTGCCTGCTGGCCTGGTTGCTCCAAACTGCTCCCCCATCAGCCTGGTCACCCCTTATTGCCCCCCTGCCAGCCTAGTTGCCACTCACTGTCCCCCTGCTGGCCTGCTCACCCTCAACTGCCCCCCTGACAGCCTACTTGCCCCCAACTGCCTCCCCCACCATTCTGATTGCCCCTCTTTAACCCTGACCTCTCCACATAGCTTACTGTTCAGTCATTTGGTTGTACCTCACTAACCCCCCTGCTGGCCTAGTCAC